>PNEQ01026210.1:80708-100034 GCA_003012365.1 Medauroidea extradentata | reverse complement strand
CACGTTCAACTATCGTCAGTAAGCCGACTTTACAGACAACCAATTTTTTTTTGCGTATATTAACATTCTGTTTTCTGCTTGGTATAGATAGTGTCTGCTCAAAGCAAACGTGTTGTTGACTTCATTGTATTACATCCCAATTAATAGTGACACCATTTTATGGTCTTTGCGAGTTAAGTTTTGTAGATGATGTTACATTGATTAATTCTCGAGTTTCAAAATTTTTTTTAGGATGATTTTTTTGTTAAGATATAAAGTCGCGCTGATCGGATTTTAGATCTTCAGTGAAGTTGAGTGATCTTTTGTTTTAATGTTGCTGCCTGTGCTAGGTTGAGCAAAGCTTTCTTTAGACTTTTCTGTTTTTTTCTTTTGTTTCTTTTCTCTCTGTCGTTATATTTTTCTCGCTAACGTGTCCTAGCGCAGTCACTGGCCGTGACAAGCATCTGGCGTAAAAGAGCTGGGAAGCGGAAGGAGGAGGAGGGAGACGCAGCGCTGACTGTCGACTTGGGTGGCCGGTGAGCTGGATGGCGGTGGGAGGAGGGAGGGCTATGTGCACCCCTCGCCCTTTGTCTACCGCTCGCGCCGCTTGGCATCGGGTTGATAACTCCTGACTGTGGTCCCACTCCCCCCCTCTCCTTTTCCTCTTACCGGGCAGCTGCGACTACAGTTTTAGTGTGGGACACTGACTTGTATACGTATAGAATTCACCGGGAGAATATTTATTAATTTCGTACTTTGATTAGGTATTGAAGTCTCTATTATTTCAGTTCAAGGAAATTCAGGTTTTGTATATTTTTGTCGCCAACCAAGGTAATCTTTCATACATACTTTAAATTTATAAATATTGTTTTGCTTGCTATCTGCACCTTTTTTTTTCTGTCAAGATACCAGTCTCTGGTTTAAGATTTTTTTTTTGTTTGAATCCAATTATTCTTTTTGTCGAAAGTTTATATTTTATTTTTGAAGCAAGATTATTGTTTGTTGTAACTGAAGTCGTGTTGAAAATTAAATTGAGTCATGTGTTTACAAATAATTTTCTTTTCATTTATTTAGGCCTACTTAATGATTTAGACCCTTGTTGTGTTAGAAATATATTTGTTTTCAGTCTCGTGTTGTGTTTTATTAATATTACGAATAGCACTCCAATCAACTCTCGTTCGTTGTCCTTTGGGAGAAATTTTAGGCAAACTAGGATATAATACACCTGTAATACTTTCTACGCCGTATTTCAGTCCAAGACCTGTTGCACCAATAACTGAATGCCAGTTACCTGTAGTACGATAATCGTTAATGAAATGCACGACGAATATCCTTTTGACCTGATGCAGTACTTTATTCTATATCATGTTGCTGTGCTATTGCATCATCAATGTCCACAGGTACAGCATCGTCGATAACGTTACCAGGGCCTAAATAATTATGGCCTGGGAATAACCAGTCTGCTCGGCCGCAAGGCATGAACTGACTCTCGACGGCTGCGGCAGTCCTTTTATATCTCGTCAGCAGCCAATTCACAAAATATTGTCATTTACGTTACCTAGATTTCTTTGTCTAGTGGTCACCTTTGCAGAGACCTTTTCACACAGCTGTGTGCAAGGCATTTCTTCTTTCTTGCACTTACAATGCCCACCACACTGTCTGCAGTTGTAACAAATTAGTTCTGGGCATAATTTCTATGCAGTTTGAATTTCCACCACTTTTCTCCACACTTCTTCCTATCCCAGGTAAGCAACTCACAATGCACGTAGACAAAGAGCATCTGAAGCAGGTTGGATGTTTTCTACCTGCCTACTGTCTTAATAGAGTACATATTGTATCAACAACACTGACTTCATTACTGTATTTGTCTTACAGCAGTATGATAAATCTTGGAGGAGTCTGTTGAACTCTTCTTCAACTGAGTCTTTGGTTAGATTGAGGAAACTTTGTGTGGCCTCTCAGTAAGAGTTTCACACTTACCATGCAGTTTTCTTGCCACGTCCTCCAACAGAGGCTCAAGTATTACATCCTGTAAATGTGTGAAAAGAAGGGACAGCAAATGCTGCCCTACTCGGATGGCTACCCACAATTCCTCAATATCTGTATCTTGAAGGAAAGTAACAATGAGAACAACTTTATATCTACTGTCGTGACAATTACCCGCATATGCCCTGTTATTACTACCTCAGCAGTGTAAGCGAAATCAGTGTATCCAAGTCTTTGTGGCAACGTGAAGTCAGATTTTGCAAACCAGTTAGGTTTGTGCTGCTAAGGATTTGTTTTCCTAGAGTGGTGTATATTTCACTGTCATCTTTCAGTGATTTTTTCAGAACAGATATTGACAGTGCTGGTAAATGAAAGAGAGCTTTCTTATTGTTGTCCAGGTCCTTAGCCAAGGAGGGGGGGGGGGCAGGTTGGGTGTAACCCAACCTGAGTTAATTTTGGTCTGACCTATAACAATAAGCTAGATGAATCCAAACATACCTATGTTGGATTCAGTCATCACAAAAAATTTCAAGTTTAATTTTAAAATGCTGCAATAGCCCTATAACTACTTACCACAAAACAGTACATAAGGAACATTTTTGGCCGTAAACAATATTTGCCACCGAACACCAGAACAGTAAGAAAAAATAGTCTACTTGACATGTGAATGGTACTATCTGTTCAGTGTCATCAAACTGGTTTTACCATGCCTTGCTATCTCTGTCGTACCTGTCAACAATATTGTCTTACATTCTCCTATACTTCTTCCCATCCTCGTCGCTCGCCCTCTCCTGTCTATGAAAAAAACATGGACAAATTGCAAGAAAAGAGTTTTTTTACGTCCGAATTCACAGAAAAATTAGTAGATTAACGTATCCAAAATCCACCGAAATCCACCTTCCGGTTTTTACTTTTTTTCTGGAATTTGTCCCGGAAAAATGCGGAAGAAACTAATAAGTCGAAAACGATCTGTGTTACAACAAAACTTGCAGAGGCAAAAATTAAAGAACATAAAATTTACCATAACATATCCAAAATTCACGAAAATCCGCGTATAACTTCTACTTCTTTTTACGGGATTCGTCCCGGAGTAGGTATTAAAATATTAAATTAATCGAAAACATCGCACTGTATAGCAAAATATTTCAGTTCCGTAGGTAAAGTGCCTAGCTTTTCTCGTCATATATTCTAATTTCATACTAATTCACATAAAATCAGCATTTCTTTTTTCAAAATTTGTTCCGAAAAAGTTATAATACAATGAAACTGAAACCACACATCATATTCTAAAAACTACAGAGAACAAAATTTTAAAAATCAACACACCAACTGTATCATATTGCATTAAAAATTTACTTCTTTCCGCTTTAGTGAATGTCTTTCCTTGACTAGTCTAGCTGTCCATACAAACAGACTTGATTAACTGTCACCGTTGTTTATTTTACTTGGCTGTTAGTTTTATAAAGACTGCAAGTATGCCAGACTCACAAGGAATGTTGGTAGTTTTGTAATGTGTGCGGTAATATGTTTCATTATGCATCATCACATGTGGTAAGTGACTTGTAGTCATGTAATTGTAAAAACATAGAACCATTTTTTGTGCGTACCTATTTTACGAGTATGGACATAATAGTATTTATGAACAAGAGGCCTCGCCGGAACAGAATGCTGAACAGCCAGCTTGTGATCCTTTTGTATTTGATCAAAAATCACCTAACACGAGCAGTACATACACCTTGGAGGTTTTAGATTTGCTTAAAATAGATGAATAAATTAAACAGGTTGCTCTTAGGGAATATCCTAAACAGAAAAACAATTGTTCGTTTTGGGCCGTGTGGTTTAAACAGTTTGCATGGCTGCAATATTCTGTAGCAAAAGATACTGCATTTTGCTACCCCTGTGTGGATTTCAACCAGTCTGGAACTAAAGAAACTGCTTACACAGAAAATGGTTTTAGAAATTGGAAGACCCCATACAACACACAATGTTTTAGCTATGTTTCAGAAGCATTTCAAAGACTTTACAATGTCTCGTTTAAATAACATTTCGTTTGAATATTTCACTTATATTTCTGAAACATTCCAATGTAATATTACATATATCATGTCTCAGGTAGGTCTCAGTAATGTTTTGCTGAAACGTCCACCAGAACGATGGCTTACAGTCCATACCGAATGAGAATTCCATTGTTTGACAGACCATGAAAAAGTAGGGCAATGTAAACAAAAACATTATGTATCCTTCCACCACCACGTGCTTTCTAAGCTGACAACCAAAACATGTAAACAGTTAAGGTATAGTAATGCAATAGAATCCAAAGTGTGCTGTTATTTTCTTTTAGTTACTTTTAGATCTCAGACAGGTAAGGTAATTTGTTTTCAATACTGGCTGCACAAAAGTCTTACTATTGTGAGGTGGGCCAGTTTAATGGAAAACTATTTCATATTACAGTACTGGATAGCCTACGCTTCAGTAGTTCAGTTAATAGAACAACTCAAAATTTTACATAATTTATTGTGTATTTTCCTAGGTATGCTCAAAATTGTAACATTTAATGGAATTATAAAAAAAATGGTATGGTTAACTCATCTATTTTTTATTTAGACTTGACAAAGTTTTCTGACCTTTTCTTTTGGTAATATGTAGGCCTACATTTTTGCAGCTGGCAGGTACAAAATCTCCCTCTTCCGAAACACGTCTTAAAATATCACGTCGTTAGCGATTACAGGCCGGGTATTTTAATCCCTGCATTGCAATATATTAAATATATGCACAGAATTTATAACAACACCTTAAAAGAAAAGAAACGCACACGCACACACGAGAAGCTTATGTAATGGCGTCCTTTGTTTTGGTTGCTGGTCCGTTGTTGCCAGTACAGGTCTGTTGATAATGGTGCTATTGTTTGTAAAATAGTTATAGAAATCACACAGTTTGAATAGAATAAAATGTCTGACTAATGCTGGATACATAACTGTGTAAATATATTACGGTTCCACCAAAATACTTATTTTTCACGTATAATAGATACACTATTTTCAATGTTGGCAATGGAAGTTAACCGATTTCTTGATCAGGGCTGCCACTACTGCTTTATCAGGTCATAGAATGTCGTCCTGTTGAATGGTATGTTATGCTGCCACGTGTTTGGCACGTGTTACAAATATTGGTAACATCGGCTGTTAAAATACGGAATTATTACATGGGATGGACAGTATATTTTACAGTACACATTCCAGATACATTCCAGAAAAATTGTAATGTAATATTTTAATAAGAATGTTTCAAATAGATCTCAGAAACGTTTAGTTGGAACATTCGCCGCCATTATCGCTGAGTAGCCATGTTGGTTTATGAATAGTAGGCTTTTTTAGTATCTATTTGTTCCAAATAAATAGGTATATTGTTAGTATATAACACTCCTTATTGCCCTGCTGTAACAAACCTATTTAGTTAATTTATTATTTAGTTTTTAATATTGACAGTTCAATATGTTATCTATGTATAACAAACAACCTATGAATATTCATATAGAACACTTAAAAATATCAACTAGTACCGTATTTGTAGTTAAGCCGGAAATATTATTGCAATTGTCACATATAAATCTTAATAATCCTGTTTATAATGCTAATGAGTTTCTCTATCAAACTCTTATTTGATTAACTACTTCAATACAACGGAAGTCGTGCCGACCCTCCGTTCCTTGGTTGAGCGGCCGACTTTAGTACGAGGTATTCTGGATTTGATTCCCAGGTCTGGCTGGGTGTAAAATTTGTGTTTGTTCGTTCGAGTAATTTTAATCGTCAGTGTTAAACAAAACTTTCACAACTGGGAATGTCTAATAATAAAGTTGTATAGGGAGGATGTTTGGCTTGTTGGCGATGTTGAGACCTCGCCAAGAGCCTAACATAAAAAAAAGTTGTTAGCATCTGAACATTCAAGATGAAGTGTCGTAGGATTGAATACCAGTCAAGTCAAGATGATTATTTATATGATTATAAATGTGTCAAAGCACCACTCTCTAGTATATACATAACAGAAAATAATATGTTTCTCAAAGTACTAAGTGTATTTTTATGTTTTTGCATTACATTGCAATATTTCTGAGACACTTCACTGCAATATTTCTGAAACATTATTTAGTAATGTGTAAAGGACATATCTACATTGCTGATATATTGCTGAAACATCTCTGAAATGTTGCGTTATGTTATTGAGAGGTTACAGACGTTTCAGTGAAAAATTTCTGAAATGTAACTGAAACATTGTGTGCTGTATGGGACTGCCCTAGACTCTGGCCGTGGGTTTCCAAAACACGAAAAATCAGAAACCCACATCTAAGCCATGTCAGTGTGGAAAGAAAAGGAGATTCGTGTTAGTAACTGCACATTATTATTGATTCTAGTTAATGAAAATGTTTTGGAAAAGCACATATGGAATTGAAGTGATATTGTCTGTGTTAGTTCCATACGAAATTATACTGAGTACATGTCTCTAGTAACTGGAGCTGAGAGCCAGAAGAAGAAAGGATAGTGAGCGAATGTTAGGAAGAGGTAAAAGACAAGTCAAGTGTAGAACTATTACAGACTTTATATTTACAGAGACACTTCCAGCAAATCAGTGTGAAAACTCTTTAACTGGTTCAATGTCATTTCATGGTGAATTCTATGAAACTATTGATCTGCTATTGTCTGAACTGAGTGCAACACTTTTGTGAATATGAAGAGTTGCTTATTGCTGTGTCCAGCGAGGAGCTGTTCGATGCATCTAAGCTGAAATATCTTGGTGAGCTAGGTAAGGGAAACATTGCTAAGATTTTGCTGTTTATCTTTTTCTTTATTTATATTGTATATAAACTGTGATATTTCAACTGCCTAGTGAAAGTTCTCATTATTCACACAACTAAATATTCGGTCCAGTTTTGAGGTCTGTCCTTAACTGAATCATGGACAAAAATTTAAATTAAATTCCACCCCAATGTTGCAGTAGCAATGTAGTGTTGATTGTAGACACTTTACAAGTACTAAAAACACGTTTTTGTAATACTGTCATTAAAGGGCCTGTTCTTTGTCTTACTTCTACGACCTACAATCTGTCGCATAAAAGTAACATATTTCAAACATGGGCCCTTAAACTCAGATTTCCTGTCTCAAAAACTAGTAGTTGGCACTTTGTTTGCAGGGATAATGTTGACTTCAAATGGAGAACTTGCCGCTGTGAAAAACTTTTATTTCCAACCATTCAAACGAGGGGCAGAGTCATTTGAAAGTGTTGTACAAATATAAGGAACCATTTAAGGCAACATATAAGTTTTTGGCTGCTGTCAACACGTTTCGATGTAGCACTGCCACTTGTGAATCAACTTTCTCCGCTCTGACAGCTATAAATAGGCCTCAGCGACTTTCCATGACCCACCAAATAACTGCAAATTTAGTTTTATTGGCGTTTGAAGGGAGGCGCGTGGAAATCATGGACACAGAAAATGTTTTTAAAAAATTAAATGCAAGAAAAGATAGATGTTTACAGCTTTTCTAGGTCAGAAACTAAGTAACAACATTTTAAAGTTCTCTATAAGTTAAATATGTTGGTGCTGAGGCCTATTATGTTTCTACAGTAACATTGATTTGTAACATAAAAATTAGTTGCATTATTTTTCAAGTTCTCTGTATGTTAAATATTTGGGACTAAGGGCCTAATACGTGATACAGTATATTTGATTTCTACTATTATACTACCATGGATTTGTAACATAGATAAAATAAGTTTATTTTCAAAATTTTCTACAACTGTACATGTTGGGACTGAAGTCTGTAATATTTATAAAATGACATTAATTTGTAACACAAAAATTAGTTTCTTAGATTAATACGTCATCTGCACGCTAAAAAAAGTTTGGGCTATGGCTTAATACATTTGTTTTATTTTTCAAGTTCTATGTATACTAAAAATGTTGGGCTGAGGCCTGTTATGTTTCTGATTCAACATTGATTAGTAACATAAAAATGAGATATCTTTTAAGTTCTCTGCATGCCAAAAATGTTGGGCTGAGGCCTATTATTAGAGATGATGGTTTATCGCGGGAAAACTTGACTATTTGCTAGGCTTCAACGTTCGTTCAGCTTATCAAAATATTACTGGCTTTTCCTTGTACGTGAAGCTACTGCCCTATTTGACTAAACCAATAAGAATACCCCTATTTTAATATTTGATGCACGTTATTGGTCTATAGACAGCTACGTTGTGTCAGTGTTTTCAAGGTTATGTTGGCACAAAACATTTTCGCGATATACCATCATCTCTACCTATTATGTTTCTGATTCTAACATTGATTTGTAACATAAAAATGAGTTTTTTTTTTCGAGCTGTAAGTTGTTATGTTGGGTATAATACCTTTTTTTATATACTATTTTATTAACATTTTTTGTTACATAGATAAAAATAAGTTTCTTCATTTTACAAGTTCTCTGTGTGCTAAATGTGTTGGGATTGAAACCTATTTTGTAATACAAATTTTTTTATCGATACTTACATTGATTTCTTTCGTAAAAATGTGTATCTTGTAAAGTACTTAGCATTCTTACTTTTGAAAGTTATATATTCACACGCGTGCTATCATATTTTGATTCACAGGCAAATCAGCCCTTCCTAGGTAATGTCTCGCGCTCCCTAAAAATTTTTCTAGCTACGGGTCTACTGTCGTTGCATTGTAGCAATTCCTGCCTGTTGTTTGGCATTGCAGCTGGTTATTTAACACACATTTTTTTCCTATCCCATGACTTGCGCATATGTGTCTCTTCAAACTTTCTGATAAAAATTCTTTCTTAAATTTCATCCACGTGTCCTAACATTTGAAGCTTAGTTAGCTAAGTATGGAATGAATGTTCAATGCAAACATTAACTGTACTACATGCACCTTTGTGTAGCATGTAGATGACAGCAGATGCATCCAACACTTGCATTCACTTGCAGTTCCAAGTGAACACTGCCTACTTTGTGAAATGTGTCACATTCAGTAGATGAGACTCTTTGTACCTCATCGCTTCCCGCAAACAGAAAGAGAGGAAGGATAGGGTTAGTTTTCATGTCTGAAAATTCTTATAAATTATCAGAGTATTTCTGGCAGGCGATGTACAACTGACTGAATTTATTCACACAGTATAAATACTGCGTGTATAGTAATAAAGGGATAGAATTGTATATGGACGTAACTTTAAACAATTAATATAATATTTTGAACACTCAACATTACAGCAAAACAACAAACCCTTAAAACAAAACACTACAAAATATAATTAGTACTATAAACTTTTAGCACCAACAAAAAGTTACATAAATAAGGATTTCAAACGTCATGTACAGCATTCATTTTGATTTATTGCGGGTAAGGCTGTACACAAAATAAGTCTTCAAAGAAAATAATTGTTTAACTTACAATACAGTAGGCCTGATTAAAACAATACATGAACATTTTTGCTATCCATAAATTGCAATAGCTACTGTAACTACTTTAACCTATTTTTGTGTGTATTGAAATACTATTTTTAGTTACTGTAGTTTGTTTAGTCATAAACCCTTTTAACAAAATTTACTTACATCCAGTAACAATAAATTTCTAGGTTGTGAAGAAGGATAAATGTTTTGGCAATTGGCATTACGGCCTATTTTTAGTGCTTTAGAAGTTTTGAATTTCACTTGTGTGTGCATGCGTATGTGGGCACGTGTGTGTGTCCACATGTGTGTGTGTGGGTGCGCATGTTTGTGTGGGCACGCTCATGTGGGAGTGGATGGTTGTGCATTTATGTACGGTACTTACCCTGTAAAAAAACCTTCTCATTCATCGATACCTATCACAGCAACAGCACTTCTCCAATAACTTGAATTTTATGAATATTTTAACTGTACACACAAAGATGCTTTAACAATCCACCAAGCACATGTCGCACCAATAACCGGTCGCAAAGTGACTAGCAAGTGTACGCCACGTGTAACTGACTAGTGATTAATGCGAACTCTTGCAAATCCAGCCTGTCTGCAGAAGTATTTGTTTAATTACTTTAATGCAGTTGTGAAGTATGTAGGTGCTTCCCCCTACCTTATTTAAATTTGTATAAAATATTTTATATTTTTCTTATTTCAATTTAAATCTGTAATAGCTTACTCTGTATTGCTTCACAGGTGTTCGGGATGATACAACAGGATTCAATAACTTAGTAATTAGGGACATGAGTAATTTAAATTTTGTTTTCAAAATGTAAGTATAAAGTACAGTTGGGAATTTTAAAGTACTGTTTTTTTTAAATTTAGTTTCTTGGCTTGCTTGGTTTCAAATTGGCCACAGTAGAAATTTAATTAATGTTGTTGATGTTATCATTATTGTATTTTTCTTCATTTTCGATTTTTGGCAGTTTTTAATATTTTATAGATTTTTTACCTGGTGAAGTGAACAACTTCATGTGTTGCAAGCTTTCCCAGGTTGTAGAATTTCTGGCGCCGACAATGTGGTGGATCGCCTGCTTCATGGAATTTCTTCATGACGTAGGTTTTTGATGCACGTTGGTTAACCTTTTCACGGGGTTGCTTAGATTATTGCACCACAAAAGTAGTTCCATTGATTTGGTGAGCGAGGTAGGGAGGCCTTGAGAAAATGGGTGGGTGAAATGAAGTGTCGTTAATATGTATTTATCAATAATCCATAAACTGAGCTATCTGGGGTGCAATGAATGCAACATGACATCGTCGAATGATGCGGTTGTAGCAAGGTGCATCATTCAGTTTCAAACAGTTATCACACATAGCTACTAAACCATATAAGTGATAAGTAGAGGCCCGTGATTTTCGCAAATGCAAAATAACCGCGATAAAATGTGAAAATCTACTATATTTGCGATAAAATTCTAAATTCTCTAGGTGAGCCGGGAAAGTGCTATATCTTTATCAGCGCTGCCGGGGGCATCGACCCACTGCCTTGCTTCCATCCATCACAAGCCTTGAGACAAAGCTTGCATGACAGCCCAGAAATCGTATATTGCCCGGACACTCGCACAAAGAAGAGGACATTAACTATCAAATTCTCTTATCTCAATCTTCCCCTCACTAACCATCCTTGTAAGCTGGCACTGGTTAAACTTGAGGCAGGAGGAATAAAGACAGTCAGAAAAGCTTCCGCTCAGCTCAAATGGCAATGTGGCTATTTGAAAAAATTACTGCGTGTTCTGCCTGAATATTGGTGCACATATACAGTTTCTTCACTAAGGCCATTTGCCTTTGAGCTCTATCTCTTGCATGCGCATACACACACACACATGCATGCCGCGCACCTACCGTATTGTAAGCTGACCTTTTTTTTTTAATTCGGACACTCCAAAATCATGTCTCAGCTTAGAATCGGGACAAGCAGTTAGGAACAAATATGTAAAAATATCGTTGTTACAACCGACAGCGCATATTTATCGGTAATTTCAAATGCCTATAAAGTTAACAGTATGTTCCACGTTCGTTAAAAGGCGTCGTTATTCTATCAGCGCAAGTTTATTACCATGGAGTTTTTTTTGGTTGAGTGCAGAGACGTGTCGTTTTTGCTCCGAGGCAGGCGCCGTGAAATGCGATGGAGCGAGAGAGAAGTAGATAGCAACTAGGTCGCGAACATTCTTTACTTCTTGCTTCCCCTATCGCCCTCCTTCCCATTTCGATAACACAAGCTGTCTCATCATTTTACAACTCTACCACCCCGCCCCTGCTCCATCTTTAAACTATCGCTCTCCACTTGTCAACTGACGACATGACACATCAGCGGGATCAGTTATCTCAATATGTGCTCTCGGCTGATAAGCGTGCGTTGGACAGCCACATTTCGGCTTGCATTTGTGTCATATTAATTTTTCTTGAGGTAGGTAGTCTTCAAAAGTAGGGGTCGGCTTACAAGGCAGTAAATACAATACGTGGAAATGGTGCCTGCAATAAGATAGCACTGTAATTTACCTTCTCTCTCTCTCTCCCTCTTTCTCTCACATACACACACACCCCGCGCCTACTCATCCCCCAACCCCAGATGTACTTTGAGATTGAGCTGTGTTTGCAGTTGTAAACAGGAAGCAGCTTGCAGGCTTTCATCAGAGCTAGTGAAAATAAAAAAAATAAAAGTTTTCCTTGAAGGTGAGATGCCGCCGATTAAAGTGTCTATTTCTGAGCGGGCAAAAAACTACACAGACGATAAATTCTATGTGAGTGATAGTTCTATTTTGATGTGTGGTATATGTGATTGTCGCCTCGAGTGGGGAAAAAAAGGATGTTCTTGATAAACACATTCAGTCTCAGGTTAGCAGTGTCGATGCTGAGCGATGCCCGAGTTCCTACAATGTTGTGTTGAGTGATCGGAGGACTCAGTTGAAAGAAGGAAACGTTGAGATGTGTAACATGCTCAAATTCAATTTATAAGTATATTTCCATGTATTACCAACTTAGGTAGCCTGAGAAACATAAACTTAGTGTACATAAAATTGTTAGTTATAGTAGTTTTTTCACAAGAGGACATATAATATGCATGCAAAAATTAAGTGTGATGTATGTGTTTAAACTGAGTTTTTAAAATGAGGGAAAATTTGAAAATGCTACAAAATGCTAAATTTTATTTTTAATATGCTATAAAATAAATTTCTAAATGCTATTTTCACAGGCCTCTAGTGATAAGGTAAAATATGTTATATTTCTTATTGTTTATAATTTAATTACCAAGGTATTTTGTCTCTTGCACATTTTCTGTGAAATGCACCGTTTATGATACATGACGTCTGAAAGACGACAAACTGACGAGTGCACCATTAACTTGAAATAATTTTTTATGAATATTATTGAAACTGTTAGAGATAAGAGAAAAAGTGTAGAGAATGATTTTATTAAGCAGAAAGTTTTTAACATTTCTTGTCTCATATTCTTTTTCTGTTTGTTGCAGTGGTTTTTAGTAATTGTGTTTTCGAAGGGTACACGATACATTTCTCAGTGCCTAAAAACAAACAATTTCCCCCACATGTGAATATTTATTGGTGCTATTCTAGAAGTTATTAGGAGGAACCAGTAAACAGATTTGCCAACTACCGTCTCTTTATGAAAAATTTCAAATTTCCAGCAAATTTGGCAACTTAGCCATTGGACTATATGTGACTGTTTCATCAAGACTGTGTGGCTGACATAGTATTTAGTAGTAATTGGCACGGTATGTTTCAGGCTATGGATGAGAATGTGTGCTTGAAGCAGGAACCCTGCGACATAGTTTTCCCTACAATCAAAGAAGAGTTGAAAGACTTCCTTCCAATCAAACATGAAGTCAAGGATGAACAGGTACGTTCAGACTATTCACTGTATGTGTTGTTAATTTAATCTGTCAAAATATTAAGTTGTTGTATTGTTATGTATGTGAACCACGTTGTGTCATAGTGTACATAGGACAAGAAGTTATAGACAGATAATTTTGTTAGAACTATTCACAGGCAGTATATCACATTGTTATTATTCTCTGCTTGGTAAAATTGTATTGTGCAGAACTTTATACCATTATGAAAGAAATGTAAGGAAACATACAGTGTAAAATGTTGTTTACGAGATACAAGATTACATTATCTTGTTTATGTGAACTTTATGTTTGGTTTTTTCTAAAATTAGAAATGATCTAGCTGTGTGGAATTTACTGATAGGTTTATTCTGATGTATTCGAGGAACTAGACACTAGTACCTGCTAGCAAGTAATCTAACACCAAGGTGTGACTGGTTAGTGTGATGTAATGTGTTGTAGTTGGAGGACTGGACACTGGTACCTGCCAGCACCACTGTATCTGCTTCTAGCACAGCCACAACAGTGTGCAATGATGATGTGAAGAGTGAGATAACAATAGATGAACATAATATAGCTCTTACAGATAAAGGTAAGTTCATAATATTTATGTCAATCACAATAGACGATAGCTTCTACTTTTCCTTTAGCTATGTACTTGTCTTGGGAACACATCTTTGAAATGGTCTCATTATCAAGAGTTAAAAGAGACAGGAAATTTTTAAATGATCAATTTGTATGTTGCACTTTAGGGGATATAATTGTGAATATAAATTTTGAGAGTTTAAAAATTACTGAATTGTATTTTAATTTTATTTTTGTGATATGGCTAATGTTCAGATTGTATGCTTTTATTTATTTGTTATAAGGATAAGTTATAAAATTTAAATGAATGTTTGGACTATGTATGAAGTTTTTTGTGGTGTGTCACGTCTTTCCTTTTTGTATATTTAGATTATTGCGAAGTGAATTGTTATTGTGCTACTTTTACAGCCGTACTTGGTTTAGTAGAATGGCGAGGAGGTGAGAAGATGGTGGGTAGACTGTTAATGTGTGTACTTCTGGTTGGGCGGTGGGCCTTTATTTAGGAAAGCACACTAAAGGGTTGTTAATGATCGCTGGGTGTAAATTAGCAGTTTTGTCCCCCTTCATCCTTTTTTTTCCTGGCCACTGGTGTTGTGCACCAATGAGTTTTTAGGAGAGCTGCGGGACGAGCTTGTGGAAGTGTTGATGGCTCTGAGGTGAGGAGGCGTGTGTGCGATGTAGGCTTACTGAAGAGTGGAGCGTGTGTGATGTGAGTTACTTGAACTGACTTGGGTGCGCACCAAGGTTTGGTGGGGAAGTCTTCCTCTATCCATCAGACAAGACAGACGTGGACCTAGAGACGAGTTCTGGTGTGAGGAGTGGCAAAGGTAGCTGGGGCTGGGGAGCTCCAGTCTACTTAGAAGAGGTATGCAGTGAAGCTAAGTAATACCTCATAACGTAGTTTGCCAAATTAGACACAATTTAGGTATAAATATCTTCATGCAGGGTGGCGAGCGACCAGGAGAACTGGGAAAACTCAGGGAATTTAAGCTGTCTGGAGAAGTCAGGGAAGAGTCAGGAAATTCTCTTAAAAAACCTGGAATTTCAAAATTTAGTAAACGAAAATTTTCTGTAGGTGGTATTAACACAATGTACCATTTTTTGGTACAATTATATACCAATTTTCATGTTCCATATATCTTTTCGTACCGATATTGTAGTTGTGTGATGCAGTGGATTTGATGCGAGGTACCAGTTTTTCATCTCAAATAAAATTTTTTTGTTTGTTGTGTACCAGAATTTTCAGTGGCTACCACCAGTGTTGCCAGATCAATGGTTTCCCTGACAATGTGTTGTAATGTTTTCAAGTTTCCACAGTGGTAAAAATTACTCTGCCATGGTGTTTTCTTGCGCACTGTTTGCAGAATGCTGTAAATTTTAATGAAATTTAAATTAATAAAGTAAGTTTTAAACAGTTGTGTTGGCCCCCAGAGTTCGTAGTAGAAATTGAAGGGGTGGACTTGGCAACATAGGATCCACAGTTCGCTTTTGTTCTTACCATGCGGCTTGCTGAGACGCTCGTTTCGTTGTCGGTTGTTTATTGTTTTCTTGGCGTGGCACAAAAATATTTTTCTATGGTTTGTGCGAGTATTAGTATCTTCTGAACATGCCTGAAGTCCATGGATTTGTATTTAAATTGTGTTTTATCTACCATTCCGCGTAATGGATGACCACGCCTGAACTTTTTGGCTCATTCAGTGACGGAGGTGTGTTGAAAAGTTGCAATAAAACATGATCTCGTGTGTGTTTATGAAAATGGTTAAGTGCATTAAAAATATCTGGAAGTGTATGTTCAATGACTGTTATTTCCACAACGTAATTGATTTAGGAAAAACAGTCATAAGAGGAAGAAACAGACTGTATAGGTTAACTGATCCTACTACTATTAAACAAATCACGAAGCTCCTGGTGATAACTCTGCAAGGTGCAATTGGTGCAATGTTAATTTTTCTTTAAGCAACATGGGCCGGCGTTCCGTTATGAGCCACATTGAAGGCAGAAAACACTAAGTAGGCTGGGAGTTTAAACTTTGTGAAGGTAGGCTTAGATGATTTTGTTTTCTTCTTCAAATCTGTACTATGTGAAACCCACAATGTTTCCAGATTAGTGTCATAGCAAAGAAACTTCAGTTACGGGGAGATAATATAGGTTTTTACATCACTCTTGGTCTTGCGTCGTATTTCATGGATGAAATGAGTTCAATGCTAGCGGGGAAGGAAGGTGTAGTTTGTTTCGACGAATCATTGAATAAAGTTTCGCAAAAATTACAGGTGCACATTGCAGTATGTTTTTGGGATTCAAAGAGTGATGGTGTAGTGAGAAGGTATTACATGTGGTGAATTTGGACGTAAAAGGAGGCAGACTCGTTAACGAGTGTCAGAATGGTGAGTTGCCATACAGGTATCCTAAAATCACAGGTACATCGCAAAAAGCAGTAGAGTATCATCCGTACCATATAAAAAATATCCAACAATTGTGAAGAGATGATTACGACAAACAAATCCAGTTTTGCCAAGAAATGTTACAAAGACAAGAGGAGAACAATTAATTGTTTGAATAAATTTTGTAGACAGACAAATCCAGTTTTAAACGCGACTGGGTTTTTAATCTGCATGACTACCAATAATGGAGTATCAAAAGCCCACACTTAACAAGAGAATTTTATTTCCAAGAACAGTTTAGTTACAATCTGTGGTCCGATGTACTGAACAGCCAGTTAATCTGCTGATTCCAGCTATCGGATCGCTTGAATGATACATAATATTTGCAGTTTTTAACCAAAAATCTGCCTGAACTGCTAGAAGAAATTGATTGTGAGACAGGCATAAATATGCTGTTTCAAAATGATGGTGTGGCATGTCATTATGTCATGTGCGTAAAGATTTCCCAAAATCGAAGTTACCCAGAAAAATGGATTAGTCATGGGCTCCGAGGTCACCTGACCTGAACCCTGTTGATTTCTGTGTGTGGAGATACAACAAAGAGCTAGTTTATTCCACAGAATATTGAAGTTAAAACAAACTGACAAGAAAACTACAAAGTGCTCAAGAAACCAGAAAAAACAATGGAATGGTGTTCTGACATTTGCAAGAGAAATTCTTCCGGTGATGCTACATTTGCGTTGAAGCATAAGATCAGTCATTTTGAAAATGTTCAATAATTTTTTTAATGAACACTTGTCTTGTCAATTTCAATGTGTTTTTAAGACATTTCATATTACTCATGTAATTCAACTTTCGCCCATACTACACTTTGATTCCAATTTCAACAATGACCTCATTAAATTAAGGCGATAAAATTTTCACAGTACGAAATTGATAAACAAGATAGTTTATATGATCTTTGAAAGAACTGTGCAATGGGAGTGCATGACTGGTTTTATTTACTTGGACATACTCCATTGAGAAATAAATGACTGTCAAAAGAAAACTAAAAATAATACAAGAGAACATAAGCATACTCTGCTTATTTATGTTTTCTTGTATTATTTTTAGTTTTCTTTTAACAGTCATTTATTTCGCAATGGAGTATGTCCAAGTAAATAAAACCAGTCAAGATAGTTTATGAAATTTGTACAAATCACGTTCCATGTAATTTTTTTTTTAAACTTCTATAAATGTTGAAGAAACGCTATTTCTCCAACAACGTTTGTTTTAAGATATTTTTGCATATATTATGTATTTGACACTGGTAGGTAAATGTTACAACACGAGATTGTGCAGAGTGTCTACTATTTTGACACAAACATTCAGTTAATTATGTCAATAACCACTATTTCCTGTCAGACTGCAAGTAACACACAAAACACAAGAAACAATTTGTAACTCCTAATGCTGGTGTTACAGCCAGCCCTTGAAAGCGTCTACCTCCCTGCTTCAGTTTGACATTACTTCCTAGGTCAGCCTGTATAGCAGTTATATTAGTACCAATCCATTTTTTTTGGATTTTAAAAAATATATATATACAGGGTTACCCCAGAGGATGAGTGTGCTAATTTAATGTGCTCTTTTTGATCTGAGGGCTTAGAAACGTAGGTAAGTTGAAGAGCTTGATTGAGCCAACTTCAGTCTAGTCAATGCTAGGCATGCAAGATGACACTTTGCAATGCCTGCCAGTCACATTTGTTTCTACCCTTTTATTCCGTTAATCGGAGTGCATGTGCATTTATAGATGTGCATTGTTGTATGCTACATGTCATTGAGCTAATAATTTATATTGTTTGTTATTTTAAACATGGTAAGCATTTGAGTAGGATAGGTTGCTCATTCCTTGTTATTGAAATGACTACAATATAGTGTCAGTGTATTTGGTAACCTATAGAAGCAGTGTACGGCACCTAAGAATTGGTTATTTCAGGAGAGCTCTGTACTGTAAAATGATGGTCTGTATGAATCTGCAGTCACATAACTTTTTTTATATCATTATAAAATACTTACTTTTAATTTTTTTACTTGTTTGTGCAAGCAAGTCCCCTATATATCAGCCAGTTACAGCTAAAAGTTCTGCAGAGGCCAGTTGTCATCCTCTGGTTGAATTTATATAACCTATAACGATGGACAAATTTTTCTATGGCTGCAGGATAAATTTTCGCTCATGAAATACCAACATTGCAAATGGCATCCAAGACATTTCGTATCACTAACGTCTTCCCCGTAGCTACATTGCCCTAGCTACAAACAGCTGATAAGCATCAAACAGAAGTGACACTTCAAGAACTTAAATACACCCTGGTGCAGCAGTTTCAGAACATTTTCACATTTTGGAATGAACAAATTGACATCTGTACTGCACAGGTTGTGCACTTAGGATGTGTTGGGCAGGGGTTCACAAACAAAAAGTTTTTCTGGTTCTTTGCTCCCATCATTTCATCAAAAGCATGGAGTCACTGCTTAAATAATTCCGAAGTCATTCATGCCATTGTACTTGGTTTGCGTACCCTACTACCTTGTTGCCAGCTTTACAATTACGAGCTGTGAAATGTATACTATGCAATAGTTTCAGTGCATACATCAGTTTTAATTATTTTAAGTATTGGAACTTTTGTCAACACATTTTACTAATCCAGTAGTATTCCTACACTTTGTTTGCACCAAGAATACATTAACAATTACACTCATAACAACCAGATAATTTAATTTTCGTATTATAGTATTATATGATGGGGCATTGTAAAATTTTATTTAATACAAGATTCTCGTTACGGGCCATACTCATATATCAGGGTTCCCACAGACCTGGAAAGTCAGGGAATGTCAGTGAAAGTCAGGGAAAATTAATTTGGTCAGGGAAAGTCAGGGAAACATGTTTTGAAACCCTGTGAGTCAGGGAAAATTACCCTAAGAGAGCAGAAAGTCAGGGAAAATGTTCTGAGTATGATATTAAACTGCTCTCTTCACAACCTGCACTTTTTTCTGTTGTGAAGGCCACTTTTCCTCTTTTGCATGTTAGTT
>PNEQ01026210.1:48764-80608 GCA_003012365.1 Medauroidea extradentata | reverse complement strand
ATGTAAGTTTTCAGATAGTCAAATATGGCATCCGCAACTTAGTTTATATGCATTTATTTCAATGTTACTGATTTAAATTGTTATATAAAATATAATTTGCTTAAAAGGAGAGTGATGGGTAGCTATGGGGATAGTGGAGGCTGCAAAGAAAAGTTCATTGTATAAGCGTGTTATTATGATCATATTAATTATGGTCAGGGAAATTTTTAATGATTGGTCAGTGAAAGTCAGGGAAAAGTCAGGGAAATTCATTTTAATATTTCTGTGGGAACCCTGTATATACTACACTATACATAGCACGTCTCTTACATATCTCGTGCAGTGGTTGGAAGGAGCTAGCTCAATGTAGCGAGTTTCTTTTTTTAGAATTTTATATGGAACTCTGCTCTTTTGTTACTTTGTAGTTTCTGACAGAGCTTTGCTCCTTAACTTGTAGCGTCACATAGGAGCACGCTACTTTTACGCTGGAAATCTAGAGTAAGCACCATGTAAATGTCACTCGTCTGCGCTTCCCTTCTCTCTCTAACAGTCTGCCCAACTGCGTAACCGCACTTCCTCTCCTGTGTGTGGCTGTGAGGATATATTGATATGGAAGGGGGAGGACAGTAAAATATTATCTCTGATAGCTGCGAGCTGCCAAGACAGGAGTGACATATTTTGCATGTGCACACATAGCATGCAACAGAGAGATAGAGAGAGATAGAGAGGAAGGGATAGGGAAATGGAAAAAGAGTGAGAGTTTGACTGCGCCAAGAAGAAGGGGGTGCTTTTACTTTGAAGTTCACATGTGACACATTTTAGGGGTGCACAAATAACTGTGGCCTACTGTCTCTCCCTCTCTCTTCTGCCAAGTCATCTATCTCCCTCGCTCTATGGATGACTTGAAATGAGGCGGAGCTTCAATCAGGTGTGGGACACAATTCTTACCAGTAGGTAGGTTTAGCCGGTTCTGGGACATGGATTCGGTGTGTGACGCCCAACGCCATGTTGTGACGTCACGGCCCCGGCCACCTATTTGGATGACGTTGACCTTTAACTGTGACCTTGACTTTAAGTGTAAAATTACCAGAATTTTCTAAAATTTAGAAAATATAAAAAAAAAAAAAATAAATTTAAAACAAATTTTAAAAAATTCCCAAAAATTTTGAAAAATCCCAAAATAAATATTACCTCCATCTTGTTTCCGGACGCCATCTTGAGGTTTCTTCCAAAGCTTCCGAAAATTTTTCGATTTCACATTCCATTATAACCCCGCACGTGTTTAATAAATACAATTTTAATAAAGTTATTCTTGTGTTAAAACTTTTTAATATATTATTTAATAAAAAACTTTTATGTAAAAATTATTTAATTAAATCAACTGCCAACACGTCTTACCCGGACAAGTTCCATCGACTCACGGACTCCCCCCACCACTTTTTACATGTATATATTAAATTATCCCACCTTCCCCTACAACTACCCATCCTTAATTTTAATTGGATGTTAGTCACGTGATGAATTCCCCCCTCCTTCCCCTACTTTCCCCTCTCATTGATACTCGTGTTATTACCCACTCAAACTAGCACCCGTCCCCCTTTCCCATACCCTTTCCTTTATTTTAATTGGCTGTTAGTCACGTGATGAATTCCCCCTTCCCTTCTTTTCTCCTCTCACTGACACTCGTGTTGTTATCCGCTCAAACTAACTCACCCACCCCCTTTCACCTTTCCAAGAAACTTTTTAAATATTATTTCTTCCCCTTCAACTTTATGTGCGATTTCCCCCACCACCTTTTCCACTAGCCAATAAGAAGCTAGCTGTCTTTCCCCACATAACATTATTTCTCTTACTGTAACCAGTCACAAGCTACCTTTCCCTTCTTGTTAGAATACATTTTCCTTTATACACTATCCTCCATAGCCCAAATAACCTAGCAAATTGCATATGATTTCCCCCCTCCATGCTTCTATTTTATATCTTAACATATACCCCACCATCACCTAAATAAAGTTCTGTGTACGTACAATGTATTAGTTTCGCTTCCCCTCTCATCACACCTTATATGTTTTTCCTCCTTTTAACATTTCATATGATTGGTCGGTAGACCCCTTCTCTCACATTCTAATGGTCACTTGTATTACCTCTTTCCCATGTTTCTACACTTTTATAAACCCTCGTAACAGAAGGGAACGAGCAGTCTGCCGTATACCTCTTTGAGTTCAGTTCATATCATGGTTTGATCATTTGTAGTTAAAAGTATAACCGTTCATTTGCACCCGTACATCTGCAAACCAGTAAGACACATCGAAGTGCATATAGTTCACGTACAGTTCAACCGCGCCTGAATTTTGTTCCAACTGTGTCAGAAAGAATTTGTCATTGTTCTGCATTAGAGTAGGAAGAGAATAGTTGATCCGTTCATCATTTGCAGCCACACGCAGAGCTCCGGTGGTCTACAACTGATGTGAAGAAGATCACCTTCACAGAACACGAGTACAGAGAAAGTCAAGAACCAGGGAAAAGTGAACATTTATTGGACTCGTCAGAACCTACAGACCAAAAGAATGATGTAATATCTTCCACCAGTGAACTCTACAAGCAACTACATATCACCACAGAGCCCTTCAAGTTCGGAATTTTCCGATGACTACAGTAACGAAGACATCGAAATGTATGAGTCTACCGTTGCTATGTACACTCCATTCAGGTCAGAAGACACATTCCAGTACACGGATGTAATGGTGGGCTACAGGGCTACAGAAGAGTATGTTTTAAAAATGCTAAAGAAGTTTTACAAATTCTGTTCTGTGATGGCGATATTCACTTGGTATTGTGTTACATATCATACAAAGGATACTATGTACAAGACGAACTATCATGTAACAACTATGAATGTTACGTTTTTAATGTTCGTCCAGACTCAGTACTTCCGTGCTCACTGAACGATTTGTTGCTACAGGGAAATGGCTAAAAAGTGACTGAAATTAGTGTTCATAACTCATTCACATACACAGTTCGTCGAACCGAAAGCAAAACAGTGTGCGAATGGAGAGAGAAATGCAACTGAAATTCACGTGTTGTGCAAAGATGTGGATTTCCTGAATGGTCTTCACATTTTTCGTGTGATGTATACCTTTCTTCAAGACCGCTACCACAACAAGTACACACACTTACCTCCAGTCAGACAGACACATTTAACCCTTTGAAAGAATACGACTTTGTTGATGTAGTGTTACACGGAGTTACTTACACTGCAGAAGTATTCGTAAAACGCGTTGTTGAAAGATGTGAAAATGGCATACATTTCCATATGGAGAGAAAATACCGCGATGGAGCAGTAGTTTCGCTAACAGTACAAGACTGTGACACCGACAAGTGTGCTGTAGGTCTGTGTAGGCCTAGAATGAAGTTCCCCATGTCGCTGCCTGATATGAAGAAAGAAGCTTCAGAACTAAACAGCAAAACCAAATATGACTGTAAAAAACGTGAGTCCGAACACAAAATTACTGGAGGGAAGCTCCAAACCCCATTACTATGTCTCGAGAAGTGTACAGGCGTTTGGCATACATGTACATCACTAGCAGAGACTGATCCTTGGACTGAAGTGAGTACAAGTGTGTCTGCAAATAACTGTGTGTTGTGTATCGAAAATGTCTTATGGGCTTCCATTCGCCAGCTTCATTTCTTAAAAAGCAAATTGCTGTACATTCTTAATATGGTACAATTTTACAGTACCTTTTTGAATGTGTATTTGTGCAATTTCCTATAACACTCATCGGACACTTTAAAAATAATGCCAATTACTTTTGTATTCATAACATCCAGTGCCAAATACCATTAAAAAAAATCAGCTACGTAGTGTGTTCTTCGACAGGATTAACTTCTCTCTACGGATGAAATGTGTGCTTGCTGTTCAGCCGGACAAAAAATGTTATCTGCTATAGTGGCATACATTGCTAGACAGAGAGAACGAGCTAGCGTACTTGACCGAAAAATTTCTTCTCGTCTATGCACAGCACGAGGTACCATCAGTGTACAAGTTCCTGCCAGATCATCTAAAAGAACATTCATGACTGTTTTCCATGCAAACACTCCAAGGCTGTACTTCGCTTCTGGACATGTTGCAACATACAAGTTGGTGCAAGGCGCACCATCGCTCGTCAACGTCCAGTACTTCATCCACTACAGTCCACATCACATCTAGTGACAGCAGTACTCCAAAGAAGCTTACCTGCGAGACCGAGTAGTGTTGGTTTTCCTAAGTAAATTGCATGCAGTAACATGTACTGTAACATCCAAGGCTTTCATTCGCAAGACACATTCACCATCAAGCAGATGTCAATGTTGGTCAGCGAAGATGACCTGACGACAAAAGTTTTCACCTTTGAACCCCTGGGATCATCTGAGCCGTCCCACGCAACAATTGTACCGACTGTAAATGTACCAGAAACATGGACTCAGGTGGGATTCCGTTCACCCAAATACTCAATGTCTCGGATAACATCTTAAATTAAGATTGCTTAGTGTTTGTCATCGGAAATGGTCAAACTGCGAGAAAAAAATAATTTTTGTGCTCAGTGTTACTTGGAAGCCTTGAGACTTTGATTTTATGATAACTTATGGTACGTTTAAAAATTCATGTTGAACGAGAGAGACTGTGTAGCTTTCAATTTTTCTTAAAACATCATTATCCCAACCAGTCATGAAATGAGTTAAGAGAGGTAGTTGGCGGAGACACACATACATTGAAATTCAAATGTGTGTATGTACAGATAAAGAAATTTAAAAATCCATATGAATTTAATCAGAAAAAATATTTTACTATCAAAGGGTTACCAGTAAATAACACTTATTTAAAGTCTGTTCTAAGGTGTCGTGTAACTAAGGAAAAAAAGTAATTATTTTCATAATTATTTTTTTAAAATGAAATAATATTTGTAACCTTTCAATACATTTGTATATGTGGTAAAAACCAGTTAGTTCATATTTATAGTTCTGATAATTGTTTGTGTCTTCACATGTGGTTAGGAGCGATTACTTAATAAAACCACTACTACGTGTTTTAAATAACTGTTTGTATATTTTGTGTAACTAATCCAAGCTTTGAAAAGTAAATGCACTGTACAAATGAAACGTCTTTTCTGTGTATTCAAAGTCCTCGTATATGTTTCCAATTTAATTTGTCAAGGTAAAAAAATTGTGAAAAAATAATATTTTTAGAGTGAGAGACTAACACGTGAATTTTATTATTGTTTTTAATGTCATCATAAATTTAAAAAATAATTCAGAACATTTAAATAAAAATGCATTTACTTCATTTGTGTGGAGGTTGTGTACCGTGCGTGCTAGAGAGAGAGAGAGAGAGAGAGAGATACTGATCACAGTACACCTCTGGCCGGTAAGGTGTCAGATGTTTAGGGGGGGGGGACGTGTCGAGACACTTTCCAGCTTCTATCTCGCCAACAATTCAACATGGACAATATAAAAATGTATAACTTTGTAACTTTACAGTTCTATATTTTGCAAACAGCTGCTTCGAATTGAAAATTACAAACTCTGTTGAATTTCTTTTTGAATTCTGAACAAGTAGCATGTACTTTTTTTTTTTTCGATGTGTTCACGGAGGCTTATAATAATACGGTCCTGGGGAAAAAATTAAACTTATCATGACTCATGGTTGGGCATGTACAATTAACTGATCGAAACTTCTTCTATACCGTCCCTTATGTAGGTCGCAGTCTTTTACCAACATTATTCTCCGTTCACTCTTAGTTGAGTTTTAGGATAAACAAAGCAAATTATAAACAAACATGTTCATTGGCTGGTTACCGCCGTGCACTGTGATCTTGCATAAGAAATAGATCTTTGTTATCTGTCGTGTACATATAAATTTACCACTCCATCACTTAATGAGAGAGTTTTATTAACAAATATCTAAAATATACAGACGTTACAAACACAATCTACGACGCTATATGTTTATTACTGTAATTATGGTTAGCGGACGACACGTCCGTACAGTTGGTTCACGAATTAGTTTAACGACTGACGCACTGATAAACGTACGAGTTTCTTGGTACACTTGCCAGTATTTAGAGATGTAAGATACTCTGAAGATACCAAAAGTTTAGTTCAGTATTAATTACCACAGTAAAAATATGTCAGTAATATCACAATCAGATATAATGTTTTATTTTTTCAAAGTATTTTTGGACGTTAACGCGTCAATGTTGTGGTTACTGCAAATGTTTTCTTTCGTTCGTCCATTTTCCGTTCCAGTTCGTCCGAACCACGGCCGCGTGGTCCGAACCAAAGTTCCTTGTTCTATTTTGTTCCATCCTCGCGTCGGTTTATATTTACGTCGCTTGCAGATTAGGTTATGTGATGCTGGACGTGAACGGTGAAAATGTCTTGCATGGTTTTCAAAACGTGGATATATGTCTTCATTACTGAACAAACTGTGGTGATGTTTATAAGGCAAGAATAAAAATCTCGCATAGCAATCTTTTATGTATAAAAAAAACAATATGTTTCGTGAATTATCGACAGATTGTTTAGTGATTTATAAAAGTAATTTTTCCAAAAAGAAATACAAAATAACCCAGGAGGACTTTACAGTAAGTTTAATCACTCATCTTGTTGACAACTTTTTTTCTGCATGTAGTACCAAATTTTCGTTACGTTAATACCGGAATATTTGAATACAATCGTTAGTCATTACTTGACAATTACTATTACATTTTGAAATATACAGTAATTACACGTGATGTCAATATTTTTATCAAGTTTTTGTGTAATTTTTGTTTACCTGTGTCGATAACACGTACAAAATTTTCTTACAATATTGTTTTAATATATACGGCGTTGTTGTTTCCTATGATGCCACCTGTACACACTTTTGTCGGTTGGAAATAGTACGTCGGCGCGATGCACAAATTGATCCAATCAGAAGCTAGCGAAGTGCAATGATATTACTTTATTTATTTACTTCAGGACTCAACTTAGAGTGAACGGAGTATAGAAATCCAAAGTTATCTTTCCTGCGTAAAGAACACATGTCTTTGAATTCGGCAAATGACATGTCTGTGTTAACATGATCGTCATACACATGACGCAAATTTAGGTCATCCATACGAAACAACACCAACAAATTTGTATTGACGCGTATCAATTGTTTTTCTATGTGTGAATACAAGCAGTCTACACCTACATGACGTCCCGTGCAAAAGTACTCTTGAATACAAGTCTGTTTCTCGCAAGCAATGTCATCAAATACAATCAAAGAGTTCAGCTTAGCCTTGCTCGGTGGTACAACTTGGTCATTGTCACTGCATGGAAAATAACTGATTTCTTCTATAGCCTGTATAATAGGAGCCAGTCGTTGGTACTTTGGTTGCTGGAGCGATTTCGAGTATAGGTTAACATTTTCAAATCGAAGTCCGTTCAGTTCTATGAGTAAACTAAGAAGTACACGTGTTTTTCCCGCACCGCTTGGCCCCGCTATAATACATCTGATCGTGTTATGCAGTAGGATACCATGACGTGATTCATGGGTTGTTTCATCAGCTTCTGTTACATGCACAGGAAGAGTAACTTTCTGTTTGATTATCTCCATGATACTGAATCACAAATGTAAAGAAGAAGGTTATTTATATGTTAGTATCTCAGTTTACTCATATGTCTCTTAGAGTGAAGACAGGAAAATCAGGTCATGTTATCGTCAATTCCCTTATCAATAGTCTACCAGTCAAGCTACATATTCCCGGATACAAGTTTTGTGGGCCAGGAACAAAGTTGAAGAATAGGTTAGCACGTGGTGACAGTGGTATAAAGGCACTTGATGAAGTTTGCAGGTGGCACGACGTAGCCGGCGACCAACACAAAGATTTAGAATCAAGGGATGAGGCCGATAAGTTACTAGCATACAGGGGCGACGAAATACGCAAAGAGCCAGGCACAGGTATCGGAGAAAAAAAAAACAGCCTGGGATGTCTCCAACATAATGAAAGCAAAGGTTAAATTAGGTATGGGTTTGCATCCAGTCAAAACCGAAAAATCGCGTAAAACAAGTTCCAAGAGAAAAAGTTGCATGCCAAGAAAAAAGCGGGGTACCAAGACTGGAGGCTTCCTGCCCGCACTGATTCCGGCTATAGGAGCCCTGGCCGGTATTGCAGGTGCAGTAACGAACATTGTAAGTGCGGCGAAGAAAGCTTCTAATGACCATAAACAGTTAGACGAAAACACTCGTCACAACCGTAAAACAGAAGCAATTGCTATTGGTAAAAAAACGGACTAGGTTTGTTAATTCGTCGTCCGTACCACGGCGAAGGTGCAGGAAAGAAGAAGAAAATGAAAAAGCGTCGTGCGAAAAGATCTTAAGGTCCCTGCCTAGAAGACCACTCACAAACATTGACATAGAAGTTTACGCACGCAAACTAAAAGTACCAAACTTTAGGGGAGTGTATATGCGTAATAAACTACATTCGAAACCCAAACAAATCGAATCTGGCATAATAAACCAGGATACTTCAGATGGTCCCGACACACACTGGGTAGCTTACAAAAAGTGTGGGAGAAGAGCTGAATATTACGACAGTTTCGGCAATTTGCGAACTGTGCAAGTACCTTAAAAACATTTTGCTGACATATAGCTATGAAACAGAGCAATCACCAAACTCATGGAACTGCGGACATTTGTGTCTTTCATACCTAGCAAAAAAATAATGGAAAGCCACTTTAGCTTCATACATAAATATAATAAAAAGGGTAGCGCGCCTAGTACTTTTCGTCAGTATGTCTGTGTCAATCGTTGTGAGTGGTAATACTTCTGAACTGAGAGCTACATTTTACAAAAAATAATGGAAAGCCACTTTAGTTTCATACATAAATATAATTAAAAGGGTAGCGCGCCTAGTACTTTTCGTCAGTATGTCTGTGTCAATCGTTGTAAGTGGTAATACTTCTGAACTGAGAGCTGCATTTTACTCGTCTCTGGAACTAGAAGAAGGAGACTGGAGCATCAATCTAGTTGATTTTCAAACTTACAACTCCGTGGCTAATATCAAACAAAATAAAAATTCATTTTTCCTTTATGTGCCGAAAAGAACGACTGAAACGAGGGAAATCAACATTCGTACCGGAGCTTACGAATTAGGAAACATAGCTAATTTCATCAAGAAGTCTCTACCGGCAGACGTGGCTTTCGAACTAGGTGGAAATCCAAACACCTTGAAGGCGGAAATATTCTGCGGTGAAAATATAGACTTTACAAAACAGGATAGTATTGGCACGATGCTTGGGTTTGAACCCAGAGTATACGAAGCAGGACAAATGCACGTGTCTTCGCAACCCGTCAACATTATGGCAGTAAATGTGATACATATAAATTGCAATTTGGCAGATAGCAGCTATGTGAACAGAAAACCTAGCAGCTCTATATAAGAGTTTTCACCTGTCGTTGGACCTGGATATTTAAATCGTGGAAGTACCTCAAAGTATCATTTATATTCCGGTCATTGCAAAGAGCGTTCAAGAAGTTACTGTGTCAGTGGTTGACCAAAATGACAAACTAATAAATTTCAGAAACGAAGAAATCACTCTACGACTACATTTGAAAAGATGGGCCTAAAGATAGCAAGAAAGTTAATATAGGTAAGCAACCCATCGAACCCAGGATCAGTTGGTCGCGAACCGTCGGTGCGCTAACACTACTAACGTCAAGTTTCTCCGTGCGCAAGGCTACAAAGTGAATCGCAGTGGCAGACAACATTCTCGACGTAGCACGACAAGCTGAATTTGACGACCAAATTGAAAAACAGGAATTCCATTGCTACCAACCGTATTTGGCAGGCCCGTTCGTATCTCGGAGAGAAGTTTCGTGCAGAGTATTATTTGTTTACAAAACTAATCTTGGTTATGTTTATTCGGTTAAGTGACCATTTGTAGGAGTCGGTCTGCAGGAGGAGTCGGTCTGCAGGAGGAGTCGGTCTGCAGGAGGAGTCGGTCTGCAGGAGGAGTCGGTCTGCAGGAGGAGTCAGCCTGCAGGAGGAGTCGGTCTGCAGGAGTCGCCTGTTTGAGAAGTTAACCTGCATATAAATATAAAATGCAAGCACCAGGATTTGAGATGACATGTATACAGAGTGAAACCGAAGTTCTACCCTCTTCTATCACGTCACAAGGAAAACAATGTCGCTATTGTAGCAAAGTGTTTAGTAAAAGCTGTAATGCAAGACGCCATAAAAAATTTGAATGTACCCAAAATGTGGTTCCCAGGTTACTACAATGTGAAAAGTGTAGCTCAAGATTCTCTTGTTATGATCATTTAAAAAAGCATACAAAGACATGTAAAAAGACAATCTCTTTGCTAACCGGAGATCAACCTTCAATACCTGCACAATCACAAGAAATGAGAATGGCATCGTTACCAGCTACTTCTTCTTCTAATAAATTTACTCTTGTTCAGCCGCCCTTTACTTCATCTGGTAGTGAGATGTACCCTACGCTAGAAGTATGTGACAACGAAGCTAGTGACGTACTCTCTTTACATCAACCGAACTGTTCACAAGATATACCTGCCAAAAAAATTGTGTTACCTACTAAATATAAGGAAATGACTAATCCATCTACAACTACGTTTGACGAAAATAACCCAAACTAGAATATATCTGTGCTTGAGAATGAAGAAACCGCTAAGAAATGTGTAACAAAGAAGAAACAAAGATGTATGCCATCACCTGGTAAAAATGGTACTAATGTTCAGTGTAAACAGTTCACAGACTTTGATGATAACAGTCAATTTAAATCTAAGCAAAACGAAAAATTGCTACAGAATATTTACATACCTAACACTTCAATGCTCAAGAACTCGACTCAGCGAACAAGGAAATTGCTGCTTGTGACATTTATAAATGCAGTAAACAACCTAAGACATATTCCAAAGCTTGCATGTTAGATTTTAACCACCTTCAGCTTCAGGATAGCAACTCCAGGTTTAGTAACGAAAATAGTGGTTCTGAGACAAGTTTTAGTAACAATATAGATACATAGTAAAATATCGCGTATTGACACTGATGTGTGGAATGAACCTGCAAGGAATCATGGAAGTCTTTCTAAAACCAACAAATGTTATAAGAATGCTAGTTCCTTGTTTACAATAGAACCTAACCAAATGGTTGATAGGTTACGGGTTATAGTTAAATCTCAAAGAGGCAGAGAGTATCGCAATGAAGAATATAATGCAATTATCAAAGAACTCAGAAACCTGGGTTACGTTGAATGATTCTGCGCCTAAATCACAGAATCTTGCAGAGTTTGTTTTTTAGACACGTGTATGAATCAGCGTCGAAGTATATTACAAATGTATAAAATAGTTTTTGTAAAAGTATGCTAATTTGCTTTGTAAAAAAGTTTATTTAAAAGAATTTGAGTTGGTGAGTTATTATTGTATATAAAAATTTAATAATCAAATCAGTGTCAATTTCAATAATCAAACACTAAACATATCTGAATAGGGATCTTTTTGTTGTGTGCAGACTGTACATTGTAACATAAATTTTCATCCTGGGAGTGTATTTGGACTTAGTTACAAGTTATCGTTCTACTGGTAGCTTTGGGAAAGAGCAAAATAACTGACTGTATAAACGGGTAGTAGCTACTCGGATCCAATATGATACAGCAGGGAAGTGCAGCCTCATACGCTTTCCCAGACCAGTGGCTGTGCAGTGTTCAATACAAACCTTTTCGTTACTGTGCATGAGCGCTACAGATCTCTCAGATGGGCGAGCACGGACAGTAAAGGGATGCTGTGCATGTATAACTTTCTTGAACTCATCACTTATTAGTCACAGCTAGCTGAACAGGCACAGACTGTGTAATTTCAAACTAGAGGTAGATGAAACTCGCATGGCCAGCTTCACACACACACTCATAAACACAGAGTAAAATTCTTGGTTATATTGAGTTTGAGAGGAAGAGGTGAAGAACGTGCTAACTGCTAAAGATAGGACTGTATCATTTACCTCTGCTTACAGCATTTTTGGCGTACTAGTAAAATTTCGCCTTCAGTTAAGGTACACGCAACTGAAAACAAATGTATACGGGAAATCCCAGCTTCGTATTAGCACTATATGTACATATATATATATATATATATATATATATATGACACTATGCTCAATGACCTTATGACGGATGTCACAAGTTTTAATAATTTTGTGTATTTATTTGTAAAATTGAGACTTCAAGTTGACTTTCTTGCATAATGCGCAGAACATAGTTATACTAACGTTGAACTGTTCAGTTTTCATTCTGACTTTACAGATGAATTGATAATAAAGGTCTTTCGTTTGTAATTGTATCCATATAAGGATGTCAATTCTAGTAGACCTTTGCAATTTCCTTGCATGATATTGTCTTTGAATAGCAAAACAACTTGGATATTAACATAAAAGTTACTACTGCACTATTTTCAATGATATTACATTTTTTTTAAAACTGCTGTATTTTGTGAAATAGTTTATTCTATATTTGTAAAATCTACTTGACAATCGATAATCAAAATTAATTTTTGTTTGATTGATATTCAAGTTGTATTTGGAAACTGATTCATAAAGTGATGATTGCTCGGGGAAATCGATGATACATTGCTATATAACGACTTAACGATACATCTTACTAGTAGTACTTGTTTGAGACTGTAACACTTTCATCTACACGAATAAGGTGTGAGCATAGAAGCTCGGGGGAGACTGAGTGACTATTCAAGTGTATTTTTGGAGTAAATACACGTAGTGTTTGAGAAAATTGTGCACGTATTACTACTATTTTTCCCGTGTTTGGGGAGTGTAACACGGATAGGGAAAATGGTTCAACTGTAATGAGTCACACATTGGGCAGACAAAAATGTGGCGAGTCACACGTTGGGCAGACAAAAATGTAGCATGTCACATGTTGTGCAGACAAAAATGTAGCGCGTCAGCTACTACTGTGCCACACGTCCACAACTAACTCAGCGACATCAACAAATCAAGGCGTGGGTTCTCACAACGTAGCACGAGACAGGAAATGAATTGGCAGAACTTTCACAAAATTTTGAGGTTTATTAAATGAAATTACGTTCCAGATTTATACATTACTTAAACTCCGACGGCCAGAAGGCACCCTTTTGAGTAAACCGAAAAAAGTTTTTAAAAGTTAACATTCCAGCAACATCTATAGACCGTTAATCACCGAAAGTTTTTACCTCTTTACAAATAACTTCAAACAAAGTAAAATAAGTCTTGGCCCACTAATGCCACAGAACCACCCGTTCACGGCATTTTACTAACAGAACCCTATCGGTTCTGCCGCCATCGTCACTCAACTCCCGCACAATCGCTTCTCTCACGCCATCTTGAACAAGAAACTCCGCGGCCCCTAACATACAACCATCTCGGCCTACATCTCGCCAACGACTCCTCTCGACTTCGCGCACAAGCTACGGTGTTGCTCGTCAGTGGTGCCGCCCCGCGGCCATTACAGGAAACAATTTAAAAATATTACATTTTTACATAATTAAAATAACATTTTGAACTCGTGATATTTCTACATATTTACAAACATTAACATTTTAGTTACCAAATCAATTACCTATATACAAATATATTTAGTGTTAACCTTGTTACTAGGTGAAAGAAACATTAAATTTAAATTTGACGCAGCCAATCAGCAACAGTCTGTGATCTTATTGGTTGCAACCAAATATGGCAGCAAATTCTTAACAATCATCTTCATAGGCCGGTTTTGCACTGAAATATAGCAACTTTTCTTGGAAACACTAAATTTGATTAATATCTCTGTCCTTATCACACTGCAGGCTTTAACAATGAACACACATAATTTTGTTAAATTCTAAGGCAAACAATTTAAGAAAAATTACATATCGAAAATTTAGTAGATATAAACAGAATCATTTGAATTTTAAATAAATATTAACACAATTAAGCAAACTGTAATTCTTACTGTTAAATGAGTAATTTCTAATTACCAAATTAAATGTTACTTATTTTAAGAAGAGGTAGTTCACAGTTACTGAAATTTATTCTTTTAAATATGAATGTATTTTCACTGAAGTGCTGGCTTTTAACAAATAAATTACAAATTGTTCTTAAAAAAACTGTTCTTAACAAAACTCTCAGACACCATTGTTAGAATGACCAATGAGGCCTACATTATTAGTGACAACTAAAATTGAAACATGTAAAATTTAATCTGGGGTCTGGGCCTGGGCCATGCTACACAACCTTATTCCAAACTTGTAGTTGGTAGTTTCTCCCCGCGCTAGACAGGAGACTTAGAGATTTGTTTATGCGAGTGATTAGTTTATTTCTTTATTCATGCTTTGTGGAAACCTGACCTATGACAGTAACAGTTATAGTATCTGCAAGTTTCAGTTTCATAAAATTGTAAAATAGCTCTGAAGTTGCTTGCCTCCATTTTAGTTTATGATACATTTTGACTGCATTATGTCGTAATTGTTGCATTGAGACACTCAATGGTTGAGAGTTTGCCAGGTATACCAGAGAAGTGGACATAACATGTTAATAAATGTTTAGTGTTGGTAAAATTATCTATTTAGTTTGCTGTAACTTTAAATAACATTTTACCATTCTGACAGCACTTATTGTAATATGTGTATACAGCTATTCCGTTAAACTGCATAAAACAGTACAACACTAACTGTATATGTCATTGAGTACTGTTTATAGTTGCACATAAGACTGTTGCATACATTATGGTATTAGTTTTTGACGTCGTTACTGCATAAAGTAAGTTTGTCCTAAGAACAATTATTCCAGCTCAGTTAACTAAATTTTTGTCGGTCACAAAGAATGAATAAGCAATCGACATTAACTTAATATGCAATCTCATCAAACAAATACAAGTTAATGTTTTATTTCTTTTTATTCACACATTTACGGTATTAATTATTACTGTAAGGTTAAGTCATAGCCATCACATCAAAAATGTAAACAAAAGGTACGTTCGGGATCCACATCAAAATGTATGAAAACTATAAAGATGCACATTTTATGAACATATTTCTCAATATCGAGGTTCGCTACACAGGTGCGTTAGTACATAAAGAAGGTGAATGTTGTAACCATCTTATAGCAGTGAGTTCCCTCTATTTCTTTAGGTTTACATACTCATGGGTTAATGTATATCAAATATGTTATACTTTCTCGTTGCATACATACAGTCAAAGCGTGAATATTAGTGTTCTGCAAATTTTTTTGTTTATGTATGTTCCGTAAACTTGGGTTTTCCTTTGCGAACAATCGTACATAGTTACCTGCTAGTGAATGTTATGTCTTTCAGACATATAAATTTTGATTTTGTTTGTATTTTAAATATTGAATATATATTTTTTTTAACAAAATTATCAATGTGTCACTACAAATTCTACTAGGCTGAAAGAAGATACAGTGCACGAATCAAGCAGCGAACCCAGACCACTTAAGCTGGGATGCCCCACATCAACAGACGTCAGTGTTCCAGATGCAATGACCAAAAAAATATCACTTTTGCAAAGCCAACTAGAACTACAAAGACTAGTATTTCATGTGAACGAATCAATGCTGAAATATATTACTGATGTGTAGAATGTTTAGTTAAAAATATATGTAATCTTACTCTGTAATAAATTATGTCTTTTTTGAAAATTGCGTGGTGAGTTATTATTTTATGTAAAAAAAACAGTCAAATCCGAGTTAATTTCAATGATGAAACATAGGGATCTCTGTGTTGAGAACAGAGTTAACACGGTACATATTTTATTCTACCTGCAACTGGATTTGGACTTTGCCCTCTCTGCTGCTGCTACAGCAACTTCTAAGCAGTCGGCAGGCTGGCATGTAGAGGCGGGGAAAAGTGAGGGTATGAAAAAACCTAGCCTCATATAAAGGTGCTTGAGAATTGCCAAGGCCAAGTCGAGAGAGAGGGAAATACATTTTACGTCTCTCTTCATTACCGAGCCTGTACTTGCAAAGTGCAGTGTATCCTCGTGCAGGGGAGATGAAAAATTGGCAAGGTCATGTAGTGAGAGACAGAAAATGTGATTACTCTCTCTATCTAGGCACGTGCGAACCAAGACAGCTACATGTTCTCATAATTTAATTAACATTGCTAACCTATAGAAGGGTGTCTGTAAATGCATAAAGGAGTGAGAGAGCAAATGCACTCTGTTCCTTTTCACTGTGTGCCCCGCCCACAAAGGCGTGCATGGAGCGGATTGGTCCCCTGAGTGGAGAGGGAGAGATATCTATATATTTATTTTATTAATAATTTATTTACAAAATAAAAATTAATTCTTACTTTAAATTAGTATTGTCGAAAAAAATTATAACTTTTGACATGTTTTTTTTTCTTTACTTAAAAAAGTATTACATTGGAAACTTGTGTTTTAAATACCAAATGTGATAGGTCATACGGTTGTGGTACCCCTCCCTTTGTACGAAAGGGAGGGGTGGTAGAATATGGTGCAAAGAAAGCTTGTGCACTTTCCTGGGAAAGGGGGACGAGATGAGGTGGTTGGAGGGGGTGACTTGCTTGCATGTAAACCAATTTTCCCCTTCCCCGCTTGACAGTTCGCTTTATTCGATAAAGTCATGTGGGAAGAATTTGTGTCTAGTACAATTCTGGAAGGAAATGAGACGTATTTCACCATAGCCGGAGATTTACTTGTTGCAGAGATGGCAGCAAACACCTCAACAGTCGTCTCCGCAGGACTGGGTGAGGCGAGTGAGTATAACACTTGCAGTCCTCACTTAAATCACCGTGATCTGCTGGAAGACGTTAGCCACGCCGAGGATGAAGAAGTCATCGACCTCAGCACCATGGTTCATTGGTCTTGTCCTGCACGAGACCAGGATAGGAAATCTCTGCATCATCACCAGGTAACATCCACTCATGGATACGATGTTGAAGATATAATGGAATGGCTGCAGGAGGTACAGGCGAGCGAAGTGACTCTTCCGGAATATGGACCACCAAACGAGGCAGATGTTCACAGTTCACCAGTGTTCGGAAGTGGGCAGGATCAATTTTTTTTAAAGGGGTCAATTACAAGTGTTTTGGCTGGCACCTCTCAACCATCTGTTATATCATCATCAGCAACAGCAACATCAGTAGCAGCATCAGTAACAACAACAGCAGCATCTGTAGCTGCTACAGCATCTGTAGCAATGACGACACCATCTGTAGCAGCAGCAATAGCAACAACAGCATCTGTAGCAGCAACAACAACATCTGTAGCAACGATAACAGCATCTGTAGCAACGACAGCAACATCAGTAGCACCAGCAGTACCTTCCGAACATAATGTATATGATAATAAGTGCGATACATCTGGCGTGGAAATCATTAAGATTCTACGGGACTTGCGACAGGATATCAACAATCTGTGTTTTGAACAAGCCCTCTGCTTGTAAGTGCTTAAGGACTTTTGGTCCAATGTCATTAAGTAGATACAGTGAAACTTCTTTAATAAAATCCCGGTTAATACAAACTTCCCATTAATGTTGTGCTTTGTCAATTCCCAGTGACACAGCCTATTCAAAGCCATGCTAATATCTCCGCTTAATACGAATGTTCGTTAATATTAGTGCTGAGCCGATACCGATACTCGATACCAAAAACCGGCCGATATTTCAAGTATCGGAATCGGCCGAACCGATCTCTTGAAAAACAGATACTGAAAACCGATATTTTTCTCCCGGGACGTTTATTATGTATAAATTTAAATAAAATGTTAGCCCTGGATCAGTAGAAATAAATTTTAACTTGTGATATTCTTTAGTCCCGACAGTTTTTAATAATAATTTACTTTACGAATACGCTAAAAATTAAATCTACGTGACGTAAATTATAACCTACAAAACCGTACAAGCGCGACTGAGTTCAGTAAACAAAACTGTTGATAATCGATTATTGCGCATAGATTGCGGTTGCAAGCACAGTCACGAGAAGACAGTACATTGATAGGATCGAAAGTGGCAATAATGTTTTTTGTTGCACGAGTTTCTTTTGTCTATGTAAATCTGTATGACAATCATAACGAATTTATATTTTCAAAAAATCTATTCTAGACTAATAAAATGAACACTTGTGTTAATGTTAGCCGTTTGAAATACAGTTTTCATGTTGTTTTTGTTTACGTGTTCATTTTTTGCGATCGTGAGTTAATTAGGTTATGAGCTGAAAAGGTAAGATTCTGTGGGAACCCCGTAACCTATTTACGTACGTAAGTATTAACAATGAGTCAGAAAAGTAATGTTTGGACGTATTTTACCATAAGTAAGACGTGCGAAAGCAAGGCATTATGCAGTATTTGCAAGTGCCTCGTGTCTCGAGGCGGGAAAGACAGCCGCTCTTATTCAACCACCAATTTAAAACGCCATTTGGAAAGAACTCATCCTGTGCAGATGAGAAAACTCAAGTTAGGGCTCGGTGCCATGAAGACATGCGCGGCAACCACGAAGAACGTTTTGGGGCAATTTGCAGAAGCTTCTACTTCAAGGGAAAATACTCATGTGCCAAAGAGTGGTGATCAAGATATTTCTGAAGTTTTCAGTAGGCAAAATCAATTGCCTCCTTCACACAAACGTGCAAAGGAAATAACTGCAATAATTGGAAAAATGATATGCACTGATTTTGTTCCATTTCATTTTGTTGAGGGTGAAGGTAGGTCTTAAAAATATTAACCAAATTGTAGGGTTGTGCTAATATGCATTTTTTGGTAACGAAATGATAATAAAAGATATTTGTGTATATAAAAAAGTGATACATATTTGTTTGAAAATTCCCATATTAGTGGAAATATGTGTTGTAACAGACTTTCTTATACCTTGTGTATTTTAAACATATGTTTTTAAAATAATTTTTGGTAGTGCGGGGTAGGCTACCAAAAATTTGAAATCATCTGTAATTTCATTTTAGTATATTGTTTCAGGATTTTCCAAAATGATTAAATACTTGGAGCCAAGATATAACATTCCCCACAGGACTGTATTTTCAAGAGAAGTAATACCTGAGCTGTACAATGTCGTGGAAGCTCGAGTGAAAGAGATTTTGAAGGATGCAGAACACATCAGCTGCACAACAGATATGTGATCGTCAGTGGCAAATGACGATTATTTATCATTAACATGCCATTTCATTACAGACAATTTTGAGAAAAAAAACATCAGTTTAGAGGTTATACCATTTAGTTACACATACCATTCGGCACAAAACATTTGTGATTTCATCAGTCAGTGCTTAGAAAGCTGGAAAATAAGGGATCGAGTTCATCTTTTGATTCGGGACAATGCAGCCAATATGGTACGTGCGTGTGAATTGCTTCAAATTACTAGTGTTGGCTGTGTTGCACATACATTACAACTTGTTATAAAGGACACTTTATTCTGTGAGAAAAGTGTATCAAATGTGTGTGCAAAAGTTAGACGTGTTGTTGGCCATTTTAAACATTCTGCATCAGCTAACAAACTCTTAACAGACTTCCAGCAGGCAAACAGCATCCCATGCCATAAGTTAAAGCAGGACGAGCCAACCCGTTGGAACAGTACTTATGTAATGTTGGACAGATTTCTAGAACAACGGCGTGCAATTTCATGTATTGGACCTGACATTAATTTGAACATAGAGTTCACAAATGGCGAGTGGGATCTGATCAGTGAAATTGTTGAGCTCTTGAAAATTTTTTTTGATTCTACCCAAACTGTGAGCAGTGAAGAAACCCTCATTTCAGAAGTTATTCCATTAATTAATGGTTTGAAAAATCATTTGACCTCATGCAACCTAGGAAACAAATTCAAATCTATCTCAAAAAACATGATACATTCCCTGAACACTCGGTTTTCAAGTATGGAAACCAATATTCATTACAGCTCTAGCACACTTTTGGACCCTCGTTTCAAACACTGTGTGTTTAGCAACGAGGAAAACATCAGTGCTGCCAAATCATTTCTCATAAATGCAATTGGCAGTTTATCCAACAACGACCAAACCAAGATTCAGTCAACATCTGCCTCCACCACTGAAACTTCCTATAAGACAACTCATTCAATTCATTTACTGTACGAAAATCTTATATCAGTAACAAATGAGTCTGTTTCATCTTCTGCATATCTGTTGCCCGCTGAAGAGCTTAACAGATATCTTACAGAGCCCCTTTGTGGAATGAGCACAAATCCACTAGAATATTGGAAAACATCGTCCCATCAATTCCTTCCAAAATTGGCACAGAAATATCTGTCTGCTCCCTGCGGCTCCGTAGCATCAGAGAGACTATTCAGCACAGCAGGTGCTCTGTGCACTAAAAAAAGAAGCTCGATCAACCCAACAAAATTGCAGAAAATTATTTTCTTGAATAAAAACTCAAAACTTCTCTAATACTGCCAAGTACCGAATAGGTTCCACCAAAAACTGTGTTCTTTGTCAGTAAATATTTTTCTTTAATTTGAATGTTGTGTCAGACTGTGGTGGTAATGTATTGTTATTTAAATCACTTTTTTTTTGTCAAGTAAGATTAAACTCTGTAGCAGTTTTCAAGATCCAAGACATGATCAGTAAGTACGTAAACAATTTTGAGTTAACATCATGTTGAGTTTTTGTGTGTTGCTTAGTAAATATAGATTAGATCTACTTAAAGTAAGTTTTAATTTACACTGTTCACTTCAAATGTCAGTGTTTAGTACTTTCCATTTAATTTCGTGAATATTCTACAATTTTTTCAGCTGTATTGTAAATTATACCGTAGTGTATCTGTATCGGTATCGGCAGTATCGGCTCCGATGTATCGGATCAGATCGGTATCGGTAAAAACCTGTATCGGCTCAGCACTAGTTAATATGTAATACGAAGTAGCGGCATTCCCGCCCGGCGAAAATAAACGGTTAATGCGAAGCCGAGTGCAATATGACATTGTCTAGTAACAGTGCTGCGTGTGCCACGTGCCGGCAGCCTGGCTCCCGGCTGCTCACGTCGCATGCCGCAGCTGGCCAGGCGTTGTTTTCCTGGTATTCTGACCAGCTTGATTTGTCTTGGAACTTAAGTGTACGGAACTAATGTTCGACAGCTGTTGTGTGTATCAGTGGCACCGTGAACGCACACAACGAAGCAAAACACGTGATGACATGCACTACAAATGGATAGTGGTCTGACCACTGAGCAAGCTGTTAAAAAGATACGACAAGCTGAAACAGTGAAGCAACAACAGCAGGCGGTGTGGCAGTTGTCTGATATTTGTATTGATGCAGTTCGCAACACTACTGCCGAGATGCGTAGGTTGCCCAGAGAAAATGCTGATAAACAGGCTCGACCACAATTTCCAAGAAGAATGTATGAGCAGAAGACAGACCCAGGGAGCAAGTGCTCAAAGTATGGCCTAACACCGCTCCATCCATAGTTCAAGTGCCCAGCCGACAAAGTTAGGTGTAGGAAGTGCAACAAAAAATGGCACTATGAGAGGTGTTGCAAGAGTGTGGCAGTGCAAGAGCTAGGAGCAGCAGAAGAGGAGGAACACTTTGAATACTACATGGGGGAAATTTCAGCAATGGAAGTTTACTCAGAACCATGGTTTGTTCATCTGAGTGTGGGGAAAACAAAAGTTAAATTTAAGGTGGATATGGGGGCGGATGTCACTGTTATTGGAAAAGGGTTAAGTGATCATCTAGGAATAGTGCTTGAAAATACTCACAAGAAATTGTTCAGTGCAGGGAATGGGGCGATCAAAGTTGTAGGAGTGGCCGAAAACAATGATGTCGTTTAACCAGCAAAGCATTGAACAAGTTGTTGTAGAAGAGCAACAAATTCCACTTCTGGGAAGACTTGCACTGCGAGCTTTTCACATCATCACTGTACAAGATAACAAGCTGCTGGAAGAAGTGACTGAACCAGGGGCGAGTAAAAGAGCACTCAACACAGTTCTTAGTAGGTATCCAGAGCTTTTCACAGGTTTAGGAAAGTTTCGTAAGGAATATGAGATAGTTTTACAGGAAGGCCATAAGCCACACGCAATTTCTGCTCCACGGAGAGTAGCCTTGCCACTAAAAACCTAAGTTAAACAGGAACTGGATAAAATGTTAGACAATGGAGTAATTGCACCAATAGAGAAGCCGACCCATTGGTGTGCACCGATGGTGGTGGTACCTAAAGTAGATGGTTCAGTACGAATTTGTGTAGATTACACTGAACTAAACAAGTATGTACGTAGGGAGCGGCTTCCAGCGGTGAATGAAACACTGGCACAGCTGGGGGAAGCAGAGATTTTTACGAAGTTGGATGCTTCTAGGGAATTTTGACAAATACCTTTAACACCAAACAGTGTGGTACTCACTACATTCCTAACTCCTTTCAGAAGATTTGTTTTCAACCGCTTGCCATTTGGCATCAACTCAGGTCCAGAGCACTACCAACGTAGGATGCAGGAAATGTTGGAGGGTGTGGAGGGAGTTGTGAATCAGGCAGATGATATCCTGATCCATGGGAAAACATCAGAAGAGCATGACAAACGGGTAGAAACCTTCGTACAGGCGTTTGGCTTCACATGTCCCGGGTGAGATAAATGTAAAGAAAATGGAATTTGCAGTTTTTTCAGGTGAACGTATGTCTTACACATTTGCATATCTTAACCAGAAAATGGAACTAATATTTTTTTACCCTTGTGTGCAAGCTAGTATACGAGTGCATAAAATATTTGGTTTCTGCCATCACCAACTAACAAATCAGTGTGTTTATAAACAAGCTTTATTTCCCACATTACTCTCCCCTTGCGGCGTGATGTCAGTGGGCTTGTAGCTCAAGTCGTCCATTAGCATCTTAACATGGGCAGAGACAGTTTTTTTTGTGTTGTTAGAATACGGTAGCCCGTAAGTGTAAATCCTTGCAGTGATGTTGCTTTGGGAAATAAAATTGTGTAACAGTGAAAATAATGAATTTCCTTACAACTACAGGATTCTAAGTCATTATTCATTGATTACACAACTAACTTGTCAGTAATGTTATATTTAAACAAAAAATTAAACTTATCATAAAAAATATTTATGTGGCTCCTTGCCACAATTCTGAAATTGATAGTAATGGTTCACTTTATATTTAAAGTAGATAACTTACAAAAATTATTAAGTAATTTTTTTTAAACTTTGCCCACAAACTACAATCTAATGTACAATTTATTTTTAGCATGAGTATACATTTTTTTCCAGTAGTCTTGGAAAATTAATTATACCTAGACTGTTGATACTAAAATGATCCTTTTTACAGAAACTTGGTAATTGGAAAAAATAGCCAATTAATGTATATGAGAGTAGCTTCAAATATAAATTTTTGTTGAAATATAGATGCTGTGTTGTTATGGATTTTAAAGTTGAGCTTTGCTTAAAGATTCATATTGTCAACATAAATTAACTAGCTGTGCTAGTGGATGTCAAAAGTTAATTTATGAAATTGAATATATATCACTTAAAAATTTAATAACAGCTTTTTTTACTATCGCTGACGGTCTACGAAAGGAAGTGGAAATGAGCTAAGCTTCAGAAAATATGAGTTTTGTAGTGTGAGCTAGTTCCTTTCTTCCAAAGGAACTTTCAGAGGAGTTTAGGTCATTTGTTTAAAAAGAACTTGAGCTGAGCTCCAATTTCAAAGGAGTTTCCCTAGAACTGATCTCAAGCTACCAGCCATAAGGTAAATTTTCATGTAACGTTGGTGAGATTTCGTATTGGCCTGAATATAAGACAACCTGAAAAATAAGACGACTCCCCCCCTCCTCCATTTACAAATTGCAGAATAAGAAAGTAAACTGTTCTGGAATGTAAGACTACCGTTACCTCCTTTTGCAGTAAAACCTGTTTATCTTTAGTACTTTCGTATAATTTTATTACTAGTAGACAAAAAACCAATAAAATAAAGTAAACATTTAATAAAACACACTTACTGATTGTATGCCTGTCCTTAACACTTAGGTTTTTAACAGAAAATTTTCACTAGTTTCTTGTTGCACAAGTTAATTTATTCACTGTCAGCTGCATCACTCGTTGAATCATCACTTGAGCTTGTCGAGTCTTCACTTCCATGCTCCCACTCAGAATAAGCTGATAAATCTTCTCCTGGAGCAGTCCAAAGATCGTCTTCACTTCCATCTAATGCATTCGAAATGCAGCATTTCTTGGACCCCATTATTATGGAATCTTTAGAAATTTGTTGTCATGAGACAAGAATCCACTGCACCATATTACTTAGCAAAACTTGCTTCATTTTACGTGTTGGCATTAATGCATGGTCTCCTACAAGAAGCCTATCACTATACATACTTCTTCCTCAGCAAATCTTTGACATCCAATACTTGTAACTGGCTAGTCATACCACCTGGTATTATTACCAAATCTGTTGTCATCTTGGTAGCACAAGTTTTTACAGATTCTGTTAAGTGCCCTACCCTGAGCAATACCAGGACACCTCCTCCAAACAACTTTCAGCCAGTCATTCTTTAGTTCCTCTGTCATCCAACCTTTTTCCTGCACCCTTAGAAAAATGTCTTTGGACATTTGCTCCTTAAGGCATTGTCTTCCTTTTCAAAAATACATACGGTGGTGGGGAAAGAGGGAGTTTACAGCCCTCTTCTAAACATTCAAGCATTACAGTTGCACATAATTTTTGATTTTTCGCAACCCGTTTTCATCATCACTGTTTTTTCTCCTTTTTTGTTAACTGTAGTGTTGGTCGACATATAAATAAAACTGGAGTGTGATCACAGTTTCCAATCAGCTCTCGTCAGGTAGTTGTTGGCATGTCCGAACCTAATAACATACTTCTGAAATGACAGTAACTTGTCTGTATAGTTGGATGGCCATCTCTGAGCAATGGTTGTTCTACTTAGTGAAAAGCCATGCCTTTTCGTCATTCTTTTGACCCAGCCGAAACTTTCCCGAAAGGACTGTAGCGGATTATTTGCTTTTGTACCCACTTTGATAGCCTCCAAACGTATTACTTCCTGGGAAACAGACACACTGTCATTTCGTTTCTCTTTTATAAACTTTACCTCAGTTTAAGTTCATCGTGTCTTTATTTGGCAGGGCCTTGAAATGCTTGACGATTCTGTTGCAGTTCCGTAATTTTGGAAGGTCTTTCCGCCAACTGCAAACCTTTATTTCGGTCACATCGTACCGTCTCACAGCAGCACAATTATTGGTTGTTACAGCGTATTTTGCTGCCATAGCTTTAAAACTTGCATCGTAACTGCGTCCCTCTCCTTTGTTTGTTATGCTATTGACATTGTACATCGTTTTTCAACTTTATCTTATAAAGTGTACTTTTTACATGTATTGATGTGTTTTGCAGATACTGTAAGAAGTAACAAGATGATGTGTGTAGTTAAAGGAATGTGTGTTGAACAACATGCTATATCGCCCAGCAGTACACAGTCCATATCTTATTTATATGAAGACAGCCTTCCATGTCCTAGTGAGACTGACGGAGACTACAGGAAACTATATAGCAGCCAGGACAGCACTCCAGCTCTTGACAAGAATATGGCCAGCAATCAGGACCATACTGTAGCTGATACATGTCTGGCTGCACATTTAAGTGAGAAACATTTCTCTTGCACAATATGTCCAGCTAAATTCACTTACAAATCTCATTTGAATCAACACATTTTAGTACACACTGGTGAGAAACCTTTCTCATGCATTGTATGTTCAGCTACATTCGCTCACAAACAGAGTTTAAAACAACACCTTATTATCCATGCTGATGAGAAACCTTTCTCATGCTCATTGTGTTCAGCCACATTCTCTCAAAAATCTCATATGAATCAACACCTTTTAATACACATTGGTGAGAAACCTTTCTCATGCATTGTGTATTCAGCTAAATTCTTTCAAAAATATGATTTGTATCAACACACTTATAAACACGCTGGTGAGAAACCTTTCTCATGCACATTGTGTTCAGCCAAATTCTTTCAAAAATCTCATTTGAATCAACACTTTTTAATACACACTGGTGAGAAACCTTTCTCATGCATTGTGTGTTCAGCTGAATTCTCTCACAAACAAAATTTGAAACAACACCTTACTATCCACACTGGTGAGAAACGTTTTTCGTGCACATTGTGTTCAGCCAAATTCTCTCGAAAATCTCAATTGAATCAACACCTTTTAATACACTCTGGTGAGAAACCTTTCTCATGCACATTGTGTTCAGCCAAATTCTCTCAAAAAGGTCATTTGAATCAACACCTTTTAACGCACACTGGTGAGAAACCTTTCCCATGCACATTCTGTTCAACCAAGTTCTCTCGAAAATCTTATTTGAATCAACACCTTTTAATTCACACAGGTGACAAACCTTACTCCTGCTCAGTGTGCTCAGATTCATTCACTCGGAAATCTGATTTGAATCAACACCTTCTTAAACACGCTGGTTAGAAACCTGTCTCATGCACAGTGTGTTCAGCTAAATTTTCTTAAAAATAGGGTTTAATGGAACACCTTATCCACACTGGTGAGAATCCTTTCTTATGCCCAGTGTGTTCAGTTTATTTTGCTCAGAAATATAGCTTGAAGCTACACCTTATCAAACACACTGATGAGGATTGTTTCATACAGTCTGTTCAGCTTAATTCACGAAAAATTTAGTTTTACAGAACACCTTAATCACACTGATCATTCATGCACAGCATTTAGCTACTTCTCTTATAATTTAAATTGAAGAAACGTCTTCTGAAACACATTGGTGAGAAACCTAACTCATGTACATTATGTCTATCTGAATTCACTCAAAAATGTCATTTTAAGCCACACCCACCTTCTCAAAAACCCTTATGAGAAACCTTTCTCATGTTCAAGTTGTTCAGCTAAATTTACTTTGAATGATAATTTCCTTCACACACACACTCTGGTAAGAAAATTTTCGTGAGCAATGTACGCAATCAAATTTGCACTAAAAAAATCTGAAACAATACTTTTTGAAACACTGTAGGGACCAATTTGACCTGTAGGAAAATACTGTATACATCCACGTACCCCACCCCACCAGGTACTTTTAACCTACACAGTTAAATCAATGAAGCGTGGTACAGTCATATTTATACATCTCTGAGAGAACCGTAAGCCTTAAATCTATTTATTATATATTTTAGTCAGAACTATACTCAGGCTGCGCATAACCAACTACAGACAATGTTGCGCGTAGGCCTAACCAACAGCACACAATACATCACAGCCTGTGTTTACATTTCCAACAGGAAAATAGTGAGTAATGAGATATTCATAATAATTTAACATGTTGTCATTTTCATGTAAACTATTGTAATCATCGCTACAGATACATTAATAAGTATGAAAACATAATGGGAAAACGTTAATATATGCTGCCGCCATGTTGTTGTTCGTAAATGTTGACACTCTTGACATGTTTTGTAACTGTCTATTGGAATTAAATTTTTTTTGTAACATTGCTCGTATATTTACAAAGTATGTTATAATTTCAGAGAAAAAAATTTTATTGTTGCAAGAATGCGAGTACGCAGTATGTGGTCACATTTTATGAGGTCACTAGGTTAATCTGAGTGGGAAGAAATATCAACTCAAGTTGTTTCAGAAGTTATACAAAATTTGTTTACGTCTGCATTATTTACCAACAGGAACAATAGTGCTTCAATATGTTCAAAGGATGAGTTTAATCAGTGCTGGCTAACATTTACTGACTCGCGTGATCAGGAAGCTATGGCCAATGTATTAAAAGTCCATATTTCTCCAAAAACATTTTATATTTTGTACGTAAACTGCACCAAAACTGCGACACCTCGTCATCTGTTCTTGCAAGACTCCGGCCACCCTAAGAATTTTCAGCCAATCACAGGCATTATGAACTCATCCAGCGCCGCCCATTGGCTATTGTCGTTGCTTGCTGTTCTGCGCATGAGAGTCTGGGCAAACAGCTTACAAAAGAAGTGCACCAAGAGACTGCATGCAGAACAGCTGTTGGAGTTCAGTGAACTCTTGTTGTGTTGTTCGGCATGCAATTGAAAGTAAATATTAATTTTCGCAGCGTCTGTCCTAATTGTACAGTGTAACACAACATACTGAATTGTTTCCCATCCAGCGCTTGTATTGTTTTTAGTTGCTGCAGCCATGCGACTGTTTTATTTGATTTTCGTGTTTTTAAATTTTTTACGATTGTTTTCAAAAATTTTCGCAGTTCCCAAAAATCTGTCCATATGAGCGAGGTGTCCGTATGAGCCGAGTACCTTACAAGTGGGTTTTGAGTGCATATGGACGAAATTTATGGGAAGACTAGCTGCAGCTTTGCTTGCGAGTATTATTCGTAACTGATAATATTTACTTAAATTGAAAAACCTCTTAGTACACAAGATTGATACTTCAGTCATCAAGTGTTAGAATGTCCAAGCGACTAGTTGAACTAACTCTGCAGCAGGATACTATAGCTGTCCCCGTGAAAAGCAATCTTAAATTTTTACTTGCCACTAAAAGCGACCGCTTGGGCCTTATCTATAGCTCTATAAATTTGCCATCATGGAGTAATTACAGACACCTAAAGATAGGAGGTTAATAGAATGAAAAACATCTGATTTACACTGTGCACAACCATTGAAGATGGTGCCCTCAATTACGTATTTTCAAAATATTCACTTGAAGTTTATTGCCTTAAGATAGTTTTGGTGGGAAAAGGTTTTGCAGAAATGTATTTGGTGCCCCAACTTTGAGATTAGTGAAATGATATTTGTGAGCTGATGTTGTCGATGAACCTAAGTGGAAATAAATTTTACCCATTTTAAAGGACTACATGTAAATTGCATTAATTTGATCTGCCTTGTAGTTTTTGTGTGTCAGAATTGAACGTTTGCACTAGGGCTGGGCCAATGCCGAAACTGATACGAAAGTATCTGCCGATATTTAGGGTATCGGCATCTGTAGTACTTGCAGAAAAAAATTTCAAAACATTTACAGCTATACCATATCATAATAGGTTTACTAGTGTATTCAAATTTATGGTGTGCACAAATGAATAAATACCGTATTTCGTCGTAGTCTCCATCCCAGAATCATTTAATCTCGTTAATAATTATAATGATCCAGTTTATTTATGTGGCAAAATGGTTTTCAATAATTTATCGTTGTATTGCAACGTTTTTGTTTCTTGTTTACAATACATCACTGCACCAAAGACGTTATCCGAAGTAAAAATGACGACATTCAAACTTCAACAAAAAATGGTTATGGTATTAATTGATTATGATTAGTGCCTGTAAATACAGCTAAAACTGTGAGCAGCAGCACTGAGAATGCGTCCCGAGCACCAATACTTATATAGTCGGCCATCTTGTGTATTTGTCTCACCTAGCCTATCTGTGGCGTCGCTAAATGAAAACAATGCAACAGAAAAAAAACGGCTGCTAATTCAAAACACTAGTTTACTTATTGATAGATACTATATTTAAATTTGAATTGATATATTTTAGTGTACTTTGTAATGTGTTTAATATAGTGAGAATATAATGGATGGCAAGAAAAGTGATATGTGGCGGTATTTCACTGTATGTCCACGGGATAATTCCAAAGCTGGGTGCACGTTTTGCAATGCACATATTTAATGTGGTGGGGTGCATAAAAGGAATTTCACAACTTAAAATATGAAAAAGCACTTGAATGCAGTGCACAGCCAAGAGGTTAAGCTACTTAACCTCAAACTTGTCCGTGATTCAATGTCTCCAGAATTTTTGAAGAAGAATATTTTCTTTCTTTTCAAAACTGTTAAATATTGTTTTATTTATGAGCTATGATCAAGCTGTTGGTTAGGCTAACTTAAATAATGGTGTGCTTATTCAAGTTATTGTGTACTACTTGTGCGTGTGTGTGTTTTTTCATTGGTTAAATAAAATAAAAAAAAACTTCAAAAAGTTGTAAATTTCATAATTATGTTTGGTATCGGTATCGAGTATTAGCAGTATCTGCATGCTCAATATCTGTGCAGCAAAGTATCTGAGAAAGTTGGTATCAGCCCAGCCCTAATTTGCACCCAGCTTTTAACGGAATTCAAGCCCAGAACCTCCTGGAATGTACACCTCAGCAACAAACAACTGCGACACGTAACGTCAAAATAATTCGTGATAGTAAAATTTAATTTTAAAAATTAAATATTTGTGTCCTGAGCTCACAGAGGTTGTAAAACACCACATATCGGTGGGTTACTGTAGAGGGAAACTCCTGTATTATTTCTCGCTGCTTGTACTTGCTTTTCGGATTGTCTGCCTTGAAAGTTTATGAACTTAGCTTTATTGTTAATAATCAAGTTATCTTACAAAGTAAAAAAAACTGACACATAATTTTTTAAATACTTATGTAAGCATCACTGTTGCCGCGAACACAACCTCAATATCTGTACTGGTTAGATAGATATCTGGGGTTGATCAAAAACAAGTTTTGTGATTTTTCACCCTTTTGGGTGTTGAATTTCGAAATATTTTAAATTCACATCTTAGACATTTGTGTAAGTATCCAATTGAAGTGCAAATTATGACGCTAGCCCTTTCAGTCGAATCAAAATTGATCATTTATTAAAAAACACCTATATCCCCTGCACAGTACTGAGAGTTCGAATTTCGAAATATCTTAAAACCTTTTTGTGATCATTTCTGTAATAATCATCCTGAAACAAAAATTAACTGTATATCTTGATGGGTTCTATAGATGTAGATGATCCTAAGAGAGTGAATTTTTGAAAAACCCTTGAGTCTCGTTTTAGAATACTTTATTGGTGTCTCCTGGATGTTAAAAACACAACAATAGCCTGCTAGGCTCAAGATATATGTATCAACGTTTAATTGAAACACATTTCACCATTTTTCACTCCTTTTCACCTCAGGTGGAGAATTTCGAAGATTCGTGAAATTACTTTTCAGGTATTTGAGCAAGCATCAATCTTAAACAAAAATCCAGTCTCTGTATAAAAAATCAGTGTGGTGAATCGAAAACACATTTTATCCATTCTTTACCTCTTGGGGCCAAATTTGGAAAAAAAATTTAAATGGTATTTAGATATTTACGTAAGCATCAGTCTAAAGCAATGAGCACTTCAATATCACGACTGGTACCATAGATATAGAGGATTAATCGAAAACACATTTCACCCCTTAATTAAAGAATTTTGAGATGTCTTGGAATCCTATGTTAGTCAATTGTATATGTAACTAATTGAAGTAAAATAATCATGACGATATGCAATTACAGTATGTTCCAGTGGTATAGACAGTTAATTAAAAACATTTTTCCTCCCTTTTCACTGCTTGGAGGTCGAAATTCACAAAATCCTTTAACTACCTTTTTGGATATTTACGTAAGCAACATTTCGAAGTGAAAACCAACTCTCTATCCCGAAGGATTCGATAGATATCGGTAGTTAATCGGAAACACGTTGAAGGTCTTTTCACCCCTTAATTATTTAATTTTCAATAATCTCAAAATTGGCTAATATGCTTTTCTATGTTTGTCCTATTAAAATAAAATCACGATGATAGGCCTTCTGGTTCGAACCTCTATCAAATTTTCTTCGGAAATACATTTCACCCCTTTTCACCCCCTTAGAGGGTTGAATTTCGAAAAATTCTTTCTTGGTGCTTGCCTACGAACTGAAGGGAAACCACACAAAAAATTTCATGATTCTAGGTCCAGTGGTTTGGGCTGCAGTTTGATATGTCATTCAGCTAGTCAGGGTTCCCGTTTATATATATATATATATATATATATATATATATATATATATATATATATATATATATATATATATATATATATATATATATA
>PNEQ01026210.1:10026-48664 GCA_003012365.1 Medauroidea extradentata | reverse complement strand
ACCAGAAGAGCGCGCGTACACAGACGTGCGGGCGTGTGATATCACTTTTTTTCCCGTTGCAAACGCTAGCTGCTTTGGCCGCCAGTAAGACCGTCACACGATCCTTTGCAGCTTTGAAACCAGGTGCATTTCTTTCTTCTTTGGTGATGTAGGTTCTCGCCGTAATTTTTTCCCAGAAAAGTCCGGTTTCATCTGCATTGGAAATTTGCTCGGGCATGTAGCCACCTTCTTCAATAGTCTTCTCAAGTTTCGGAATAAATTCCTTTGCTACACTGGTGTCGGAATTTGCTGCCTCGCCTGTCATATTTATATTGTGTTAACTATACCTGGCCTTAAATCGCCGAAACCATCCGCGGCTGTCAGTATACACTTCATCCTTTAAGGTCGAAGTTCTTCCAACATTTTTTTATTACTTCACTGTTAAAAAATAAGGCTTTGTTTTAAATCAACGCTAAATTTACAGGACAGTTGTGCTGTTTTGGTGTTTCCATCCACACGACAAGCATCTGCCTTATTGTATTATGACGTGAATAACTAATCTTTTTAGCACTGACAGGTGGCATGTTAAAGCAAGCTACGCTTAATTGAACGACATTAAGCAGAAAGGAACAAACCCACAGTTGACTGGAACTGAGATATTCAAGGTCGAAGTTTTGTGTGTGTATCTACGCCTTGTATTAACCATTTTTTCCAGGCTCTTATTTTTAGTCAAATGTTGTGATTTAGTACTCATTCTCTTTCTAAGACGTACTTCGGACCTTCTACTTCAACATGCTATGATTATCTCCTACTTGATTAATTTGTTGGTTGGTTCCTTTCTGCTTAATACTGTCCAATTTTGTCCATGTTCGCTCGATTTGTATAAACTGTGGTAGGCGGTAGGGCTAACGCTAATGTCAACTGCCCTCTCGCCTGAATCAAAAAGTCGCCAAACTTACATTTTCGTGGCTAACGAGACAGGTGTTCTGTTCTTATTTTTTGAAATAACGAACTTTGAAGATAAACTCGACAGTTCCGAAGCCATTTCGTAAAGTAATTAGTATTAATTGCAGTGAGTTGATACTGTACTGAAGCACATTTAAAGCGCAGTAATGTAAACTGAAACAGTGGCACGTTTATAAGGCCGGGATTACGAGGACTTCACGGCCACGTATATCTTAACAACTTTATCATGTTAATGTGTACGTAATACGTAATCAATTGAGGTGCCTTATTATGATCCTTCATGTACGCTGCAAGCCCTTCCAATAGAAAATCCATCAAAGATCTCCATAACAACAAGGAAATGGTCGTACCGCCTGCCAACAAGGTGGCCATAACAGTGATCATGAACAAGTCTGACTACATCCTGGAAGCAGAAAACCAGTCACTAGATAGAACCACCTACAAACCCCTCCCGGAAGATCCCACAAACAAGTTCTTCAACCTGATCAAAGAGTTTCTTTCATCGCAAGGCCTTCTCCACGGCCTCTCTGATGACTCCATCAAACTGCTCACCCCCAGAAAATCCCTCCACACCTGTACTTTACCTTCTGCCAAAGATCCACAAACCTCAACGACCACCTCCAGGACGCCCCATTGTGTCTGGCATTGGCAGCCCCACTGAGACAATCTCTGCACTTGTGGATGCACACCTCCAGCCCTGGGTACAGCAGCTACCATCTCACATCAAAGACACTGACCACTTTCTAGAATGCCTCTCCAAACTCGGCACCATCCCTCAAGAAGCCTACATGGTAACCATAGATGTCACTGCTTTATACACCAACATTTCCCATGCTTCTGGACTGTCAGCTATCGAACAGTACTTGAACAGAAGACCTCCGAACAGCAAACCTACCACCGCATTCCTTGTCGAACTGGCCAGTCTCACACTTGCCAACAATAATTTCAGATTTCTCAACAACCACTTTCTGCAGATCAAGGGCACAGCAATGGGCACCCGCATGACCCCTTCCTATGCCAATCTGTTCATGGGAAAGCTTGAAGAAAACTTCCTCTCTCACCAACCAATCCAGCCTCACTGCTGGATGAGATTCATAGATGATATTTTCATGATCTGGACCTCCACAGAACGTATTGACTTCCTGAATAGTCTCAACTTAAACAGTCCGCTCAAGTTTACATGGTCATATTAAAAAACCACATGCCATATTCCTGGATGTCGAACTAACACTCCACAAAGGTACCATCAACACTGTTGCCCACAGAAAACCTACCAACAACCTACAGTATCTACACTTTGAAAGTTAACCCCTTACAATACAAAAAAGTCGCTACCCTACAGCCTTGCCGCAAGGGCAAAACGCATATGCTCCACCCAGAGTAACCAAAAATAAACAATGTGACCAGATAGCCAGAGCCTTCATCAAGAGAGGTTACCCCAAACCAATTGTTCACCAACAGATTCAACGTGCCATTACTAACACAGACACACAAGCCAAAACCATCAATTCAGACATCCCCTTGGTTGTTCATTTCCATGAAGGTTTATAGAAACTCAAGACCATACTGAACAATATCCTGACTACCTCATCATGGACACAGGACTTGTTTTCAAGACCCCAGATTGGTTTTCGAAAGACCACCTAACCTCCGCAATAAACAAGTCCTTCCGAAACTTCCAACTGCGACCTCCAGCAAATCAGTCAATCCCAGAGGCTCCTATCCTTGTAGTAGTTCTCCCTGTTGTTCCTGTGCCGTTCGTCAGTAGTGTACCCACTTCAACAGTGGACTGACAAATCACACATACTCTGTCTTTCCCATGTAAGAATTCCGTATTTTGACAGCCGATGCTACCAATATTTTTAACACGTGCCAAACACGTGGCAGAATAACATACCATTTAAAACAACAGGACGTGATCGTATGACCTGACGAAGCAGTAGTGGCAGCCCTGATCAACGAATTGGTTAACTTCCATCGTCGAAATTGAAATTGGGTGTATTATACGTGAAAAATAAGCAAGCACTTTGGAGGAACCGTAATATATTAACACGGTTATGTATCCAGCATTAGTCAGATAACTATTTTATTCTATTCATACTGCGTGATTTCTAGAACTATTTTACAAACAACCGCACCATTATCAACAGACCTGTACAGGCAACCAAAACAAGGACGCCATTACGTAAGCTTCTCGTGTGTTCGTTTTTCGTGACCGTGTGCGTTTGTAATTATTTTCTTTTGAGGTGTTATTATAAATTCTGTGCATTATTGCAATGCAGGAATTGAAATACACTGTCTGTAATTGTCAACGACAACGGGATATTTTAAGACACGTTTCGGAAGAGGGAACTGGAAAAACGTTCAACTTTTCAGCATCGTGGCACAAAAACAATCGCTAAAGTAAGAAGCAGGTAATTTGTCCAGAGAAAACTGCTACGGACAATAAAAAAAATGTTACCTACCTTTTATTTTAACGGAATTTTTGTTATATTTGTACGGTTCTTGTTGTGGGCGTATGTGTAAACATGCCTTTTCAAGTCGCCGACTCAATAAATTATTTTTGTGCGAAAATATCCGTGTTTTTATAATGTGTATGGCAAGTAAGTGCTACCATTTAATATGAAGTCCACGTGATATTTTGTGCCTGTCAGTTGCAAAAGTATAGGCCTACATTCCCAAAAGAAAAGGTCAGAAAACTTAAGCCTATGTATTTCCTGGTCATTAAAGTGTATGTGTTCAATCATTTGTGTTACCAAAAGATTTAAGTTAAAGCTGATTTGGGAAATTAGTCCTACCCATGTTTGTTTATTACTTACTCTTTTAATTAATATATTATTTCCTTTTAGGTTGTGAGAGTGCAAATTTTTGCTATGTAGTCTACAAAATAATATGTTCACATTTGTTTTTAAGTTTTGTGAGTCGCACGATTTTGATAACAACACCGATATTTCGATGGTAGGCCCTCACAAAAGGTAAGTTTTTTTCGATAGTCTGCTACATGAAACTTAAACTGCTACTTAATGATTTTATAGTGCAGAACCAAATTGAAGGCAACAAGAAAAATAATTGAATTAATGTTTTCATGTAGGCCTATTTTATATATACAGTGAACCCTCGATAACTCGGACCTCGATGTCCCGTACTTTGGATAACTCGGACAGAATTTTTAAAAAATTTTAATAATTTTTAATTAATTATTTTTTGGTTAAAAGACATAAAAATCGTATCTGCTGGATTTAAATTCATCACATTATATTTTAGAACAGTATTAAACTTTATAACGAAGTCATCCATCGCTACTTAGCCTTTAATAATCCCACAGTAAATATCTGGCAAGTTCCGTGTGATAAAATGTTGCTAGCGAGGCGCGCGACGCGTGAGTAAAGATGCAACGCAGCAGGCCGACCTCTCACTTCTTTATCTTTCCTCCCTCTTCGTCCTGCGAGCCAGGCACGCACGTGTGTCGTAAATATACATTTCAATGTGGAGCTTGTGAAATGACGGTAACTACGGGTTATAATGACACATAAACGGAAAATTATTTTGTTCTGGTATATACAATGAATTCAGGGTTGCAAAACGAATTGTCCCGGACATTAAAAAGAAAAATTAAAAACCATTGCTTTGCATTGCGATGTAAAAAAAATTGGTGAGAGGGTTTTACGCCCCTTTAACAACGATGTTTTCAAGAGCCGATGTGGGTGGTGAAAGAACAACACAACATCCATGCCCAAGCCGGACACGATGAGTCACGCTCGCTGCTTGATGATGCTCTGTTGATAACGTAACGGCGTCTGCAGAGTTGTAACTTTTTAATTGTGAATCGGATTTGTTTGTAAACTACTTCACGGGAAATAATAGCGTACATGTAATGGACCGTAAAATGTAAACGTCTTATGCGGGATAATTTTAAACGATTTTCATTGAGTGACGCACGTGAATGGATTAACAAGATTTTGTAGTCTTAATTTTTCCATTTTACTATACACCAACAAAATTTTTTTCTTTATTTTAGAAGAAATGTTCACGTTATGAACGAGTAAATATAGAAAAAAATGTACACTTGTTATGTTCTACACCGAAAAAAAAATTTAGAAGGTAATTTTTTGAAAACCTCTCATAATGGCCGCACGTCATTTTTTGGGCCTAAAATTTGGTCTAAATATGCTGCGATTACGCGAGTAAATACGGTAACTCTGTAGAACATGATTAAAATTTTATTAATATATAGTATAGTATTTGTGTAAGAATACAGCTGTAAATTATGTGTTCTATGATGCAATTTACATACATAAAATTAAATTTTAAAATTAGTAGTATTAAAATGTGTTTACATATGTACAGTGACCCAGAAGGATTGTTAATTACAGTACCGTTTTTATTCATGTATACCAGGAAAATTATTTTTGTACCTTTGTAACTTTGAAGGAGGGTAGAGTAACTATCAGGCTAGTAGTTGGCTGCTGCCCCTACGCAGTGACATACGGACGTAAGGTATTTTTCAATGTAAACATCTTGTGTGAGATGCGTGTGGTCACGTGCAGCGTTTGTATTGCACGAGACTGTACCGGTTGACCTTGACTAGTTCCGCTCGCAACCTCCCTAGCTTATCTCCAACGATCATTTCTTATCTCTCTCACACGTGCACGCACATTGGTTGTCACCAGCCAGACGAAAACTTTTATGTGATAGAAGGGTGCCTGGTGCCATCTTGTAGCACAGAGATAAAAAAAAAATGTTCAGCCAGAAGTAGCAGCATAAGAAATAAATAAAGATCTGACTGCCCACATTGTTTGATTCTTTTATAGTCCTCCACGTTACGTTAATTTTCCCACTGCATGGTGGCCCTCCTGTAACTTGATACGAGTTACGTACAAAACAGTATTTATTGCAGCCTCTTTTGCTTGTAGAAATAATAGCGTACTAATTTCTTCGCATTTCTTGTGATTAATGACTGATTACCCCACCTCCCCGGACACCCCTCGATTACACGGTCAAATCGTAACTCGGACAGCTTCTCCCCCCTTTTAGTCCGAGTTATCGAGGGTTCACTGTATATATATTTTTTTTTTTCGTTGAACGATGTTTATTTACACTGTCGTATGCCCTAGCAACTTCAGTATGTTGTAACCAAATAAGCTACTATTATTTATACTTTTTAGGTGTCAAGTTGAATTAAAAAAGTAGATAAGTTACCCACACAAGTTTTTTTATAATTCCATTAAATGTTACAATTTTGAGCATACCTAGGAAAATATACAGTAAATTATGTAAAATTTTGAGTTGTTCTATTAACTGAACTACTGAATAGTTGGCTATCCATTGCTGCAATATGAAATAATTTTCCATTAAAATTGCCCACCTAACCCTAGTAAGACTTGTGCAGCCAGTATTGAAAACAAATTACCTTACCTGTCTGAGATCTTAAAGTAACTAAAAGAAAATCACAACACCCTTTGGATTCTATTGCAGTGATACTATACCTTAACTGTTGACATGTTTTGATTGTCAGCTGGAAAGCACATGGTGGTGGAAGGATACATAATGTTTTTGTTTACATTGCCCTACTTTTCTTATGATCTGTCAAGTAATGGAATTCTTATACGGTATGGACAATATCCCATCCAAGGTAGCTACAACTGTGCTACGACAAACCTGATAATACCAGTTACAGTGCAAACACTGTGATGCAGAGTACATAGGTCTCACCACCAACACAGAGAATGAATGGCCACAGAGCTGACACAAAGCAAGCCCTAGCTGTACGCAACATCTGCCCACAAGAAAAGCCAGTTGCAGCTCATGCAGTTTCCCACAACAAAGACTTTGACTCCTGCTGCAGCATTAGAATTGTGAAATCTTTGCCGTCTTCTTGCGATAGTTCAGAGCTCAGGTGCTGGGAACCGGCCCATCAATACATTCCATAATCCAGACAGTCTCTAGGCCTCAATATCAGATAATTCCTTTTTTCTTCCCCTCTGTCCATTACAAGCCATCACAACCCGACTTACATTACTGCCCCGTGTTTCAAATTTCTGCCATGCTTAGTTTGCCTTCCGGCCATTAGGCTTACAGGTAACAGCACACACTGCCGCTGGACTGTACTGTGCCATGTCTTGCCGCCCGTGGAAGCCAGTTTGATACTGGCGAAATGTCATGAACGTGCTTCCGTGCAAAAATGTGTGTCGTCCCTTCATGTGTGTGTGTGTACCTATTTACAAGTATCAACTGTAAGTACTTGTACCTCTGTCTGTTACATTACTTTATTAGCTTTGCGGCCTATTTCCTGCCATTCACATACACAATTTAGAAATGTGTACCAAGAGATGTCTAACATGTTCACTACTATTCTACTGCTGAAGCATGGCTTCCCTGTAGGCTCCTGGCTGGTTGCTTACTTTTTTTTGTATGTCTGCCTCACAGGCGGGCAGGCACAACCAACCACAGCGCTTGTATTCCTACAAATGGTCTCTCACTCTTTCGCCCTCCTTATCAGTAAAATCCTACTTCATGCACCAACAAGTCTCATACATACACACAGCCTGCAGCCGGCTTTGCTTGGCATCTCACTCTAAACAAAGAATCACTGCTTCTTGATATTGTGCATGTAAGGTATGATGATGGTGACTACGGCGACAATGTCTAACATGCTCACTACTGGTGGTGGTGGTGGTGATGGGGATGGTGGTTGGTGGTATAATTGGTGGTGGTATAGGTGGTGAAGGTATAGGTGTGTGACACCCACTAGGCTGTGGTGTCATATTTTAGTTTGTGAAATCAGAATCCTGTAATTTGTAAGCTGTTTAAATATAATTGCTCAATTCTGGTGTTCTCGAAACTATGCATACGCGGGTTGTCTGCTGCACGTGCCTGGCTATGCGCTAACGTCCACAGGTTGAGTTTAGTTTGGTAGCCCGTCGGTTAGAGTGTGCGCGTGCCTGTGTGGAGAGAGGAGTAGGAGTACGAGTGTGTGAGCGGACACCGTCGAGTCTAGCTGTGGAGCGGTCGTTGTATGTCGGGGCAGGCGGAGCGAAAAGAGATGACACGTTGCGTTAACGAACGGCCCAAGACAGCTTACGCTGAGAAGGGTCGGCGCAGTTAATTACGCTGTTAATATACTGTTTCGCTTTATGATAATTCAGTATAGTCTAAAGAGTTAAGTCACATTTTGAGTGTGGGAATTGCACAGATTTTACAAGCCTTTTCGCTACCGGGAGTTATGTAGCGTGACGTGGCTTTGTCTTGCAATTTGACTGTAAGGAGGAGAGCTGCAATGCCTGTACTTTTCGGCGCACGTTGTGCGACCACGCATGGTGTATCGTTGTGATTATTTTCTGTTCAGAACATGACTATATTTCGTGCCACATTGTAAAATGCATTACGTCATGAATAATGTACATTTGTGATAGGAATTTCTGCGTGTCTTATGGGAGTTGTCCCAGTGTTACTAACTTACCGTTCCAAAGGTGCGGAAATGAAGCTATGGTGAATTTAGGATAACACTGGTGGTTTCATAATTTATTTAGGACGTTGAGGCCAAGCAGGTTATTTCCCGTGTGCTACGCTGCTGAACAAGGAAGATTATCGCTGTGCAGCTTGATGCTCTATTCTACTGGGGGTTTGGACGACATGATATACACTGGATGATTCGTATGTACACTTGAGTTGTGTGTATCAACTGCGTCGGACATGCCAGGTATGTGTCGTAGACAATTTTAGCGTTACTTCAATGATTCACAGTCGTATAAAGACTGACTGTCGTCACAGTACACTAGACCCCGATTTTACGAACCCTGAATTTAACGAAGGTAGCGATTCTATGAATACAATCTGAGGAACCCTAAAAAAATAACAAAATTCTATGACAAAATAATTTTAAGGAATTACATTGACAATAAATAAAACATATATTATCTATTTCACTGCATTAAAATATGAATTGTAGAGTTGCAGTTATTACTTGGTAAGTCACAATATTAAAAATAAAATAGTGAAAATAAAACTAGTGAAAATCCGTTATAAAATGTGGCAGTGACAGTTTGAAAACCGCGCTGCGACGCCGCCGCTTGTGTCAAGCCGGCCGGCCTGTCTCCATCAACTACGACGTAGTTGGATCTATATTTAGGTCGTACTATAGCCGCAAAGTTCCAGCGCACGCGCATATGCTTATTTAACTATAGTATAGCCTCCTTCTAGGCTGTTTCACAATGTCTTATATCTCTCGCCTTGCGCCGAATGTGTTTACGTTTTTACACGAACCCTATAAATAATAATGTGAATTATTTTTTCTTTATCGGATTAACACCATACGTACTTAAAACAATTAACTTTGCACATAATTTGCTTAAAATGCATTACTTTGTGTCGTGAAACGTGCATTACACAAGTGAGCACGATAATAGCGCTACCTATCAGGTATGTGTAGAAACATTTGTCTCCACTCTCCACTATGGTTATGTCGAACTTGAAAAATAAATAGACGATCGTGTAATACGTAATCCCGGAACTCCTAATTTATTTTTACCGCATATACTGGCTGTGAAAGTTATTATTTGCAACCAGTTATACATGTAATTCTCACGATTTTAGGTAAGAACGTCACAAAATGGCATTTTTAGGACATTGAAGTGTAGGTACATGCTACGGTGCCGCTATCTATCTTCCATCTTGTGAACGTTCGTACAGTTGCGCTTTGCGCTATCCGTCCGCTCTGCACGCTACTTATACTACGTCAAAGGATTGTTTTAACGTTAAGTTATATATAACTGCGCAATGAATAAATACATCAGCTTTTTCCTTTTTTCTTTGGTGAATAATTTACAAGGGCATTGTGCTAGTAACGAATGCCTACTTTTTTTCCATTGAGCGCTACGCAAATCGGGCTATTTGCTCGCAAGAAGGGACTCGACAGCTCGGTTTTCTCTTTTTAAGACAGTGGTCGGTCATATTTATTGTTTAGCGGCATTCTTTTAATTGTACGACGTCTGCCTATTGATATAAATTTATATTTCAACTATCACTTGAGTTATTTTTTCGTTAAATGCTACGGAAATCGGGCTATTAGCTCGAGAGAAGACACTCGGAATCTCAATTTTCTCATTTTTTTAGGACAAGGGTCAGTCATATATACAGTTTAGCGATGTTTTTTTGATCGTAAGACGTCTGCCTATTGATATAAATTTATATTTCAACTATCACTTGCTTTATTTTTCCGTTAAATGCTACAGAAGTCTGGCTATTCGCTCGAGAGAAGACACTCGGATTTCGGAATTGCGATTTTCTCATTTTTTGGGGACAAGGGTCGGTCATATCTACCGCTCAACAGTGTGACGTCTAGCTGCTGATATCAATTTATGTTTACATTATTAGGTTAATTAATTTCCCGCAAAACGCTACGGGAGTCGGGGCCCGACTCGAGACACTTTGCAGAAAAAATGAAATTTTAAAATTTTATGTTAAGGCCGGGGGAGGGGGATAAGTCGCTATCGATTTTACGAAGGTAGCGATTTTACGAATGCGATGAGAGGAACCGTGAGTATTCGTAAAATCGGGGGTCTAGTGTATTTTTGGAATTATATACTGTATATTACACTGTCTCAGAGTACAAGGAATGGACATGTAAAAATCCTGGTTTGTATTTAAAGTGTTTTGTCTGTAATGTTTCAATATATATATTATGTTAACGAAACAGCAGTGTGGCCTTTAAATCATTTGTGCCTTTGCAAATTTCCATTGTTTGCATTATGTTAAAAGTACTTTTCTTACACTTCAGTCGCCCCCTCTTTTTTTACCACCTTTCTGTTACGCCCTGTAGTCATTAATTTGTCAACATGGTGTCTCAGGCATAAGGGGATGAACTCTTACAAATGACGTCTTGTTCCAATAGGTTATCAATAATACCACGAAAGGCTGCGAACTTCGGCGGCAAACACTGATAAGGTGTACACTTTACTGGAACATCATCACTCACTGATATGTTCACTGGCATCATCACACTCTTCCCCAACCTCGTGGTCAAAACATCAGTAAAATCTGTTTTCAGACTCTCAAGTTTCTCACGCTGGAGTTTTGTAAGTTCACTACCTTGCACATTCACGCCGATGCATTTCCTACTTGAACCAGTTCGACGATTCCCAATTAAGGGTACAGAAGAATTTTTATCGAAACTAAAATGCAAACACCTTGCGGCACAATCCACCAGACACAGAGTCTCTTGCAAAAAGTCTAATCCTAGAATACAATCAGAAATTAATCCAGGAACAATCCAAAAACACCTAGTCCTGCTGTACTTTTCTATTTTAAAGTGTCTATTTTTAAGTGTAGATCAGTGGTCATACGCACTTGACAACCAATGCCGTTCGTAACCTGTAATGAAAACCCCGCCTCTACTCGCAGCCGGTGTTTTAATGCAGGGTTGTCCTTCACCAAGGAACCTACCCAAGACTGGCTTACAAAGCTTTATGTAGCCCTCGTATCCACCATGGCAAATGCTTTCCTTTCACCTACTACCAAGGCAACCCACAGTTGTTTTTGTCGAGGCTGCGCAAAGTTAAAATAAACTCTAAAGACTCATCAGAGCCTGAAGTTCCAGCATCTTTTATTCCCACTTTTTGTGTCTTATCACTCCTACATGCCTTCGCAATAAGACCAGACTTGCCACAGGTAAAGCACTTTCTCGTTTCTTTGACAGTGGAACACTTTGGGGCAATATGCCCTTTCTCGTTACACAGATAACAACGCAGTGGTTTTGTTCCCCATTGCGACTAACCAGACTCACCAGCAGAAATGCCTGAATGGCATTTATTAGCCAAATGACCAGACTTCCCACACTTGAAGCATCTACCCGAACTAGTATTGGCCAATTTCTCTTTTATAAGCTCGGGTTGTTCAAGCCCCTGAGTCTTAGCATACTGATTAATAGTATATGTCAAATTATCTACTCCCACCCCCCATCTTTTCAAATCTGCTAAAGAGGATGGAGCGCCAATGAATGAGCACTGTTGACGGACTGCAGGATTTAGGTTTTCCAAAATTAACTGAATAAATTCTCGATCAGTCAGGGTTATTAACAAGGCTTTACGGGAGATGCTAATATAGTGTATAAATTCAGACACACATTCATTTCTTTTCTGAAAACGATAGATTTTTTTTCCTTTACAAAATTCCTTCATGCACCTAGGGCATGAGGCCTCCCACAGAAGACCCTTTAATGTTGTCCAACTCTCTCCCTGTTCCAAAGCCTCCAAAAGAACATCTAATGCAGGACCCGAGCTATGAGGAACCAACCCTTGCAGTGTTTCATAATCACAAATCAGTAGATTACTTTGATGAAACCTATCAAGAGCCTTGACAAAAGCGAATAGACTTCTAGCATCGAAAGACTTTAGATGGGGAACATCCTTTAAAGATGACAAAATCAGACCTTTTTTTATGGAGTGCAGGCTGCCTCCGCTCCCCGAGGTATGCTCCTCACCCCCCTGCAAAGCCATTAAGGCATCTTTATCCTTCCGAACCATAGCAACCATTTTTTCTCGAAGTTTCTCAATGCCCTCATTTTCGGAACAATTGATTTTTAGCAGCGCGAAGATTCACAACCAAGCCCGAAATATCAAGCTTATATATCCAAGTAGTTGCCTTAATGTCCAAAAAATATTCATAGTACTTATACATCAATAGTATCAAAAAACATGCAATATTTAAACATCATAAATACAATTTACCATCAACATTACAAGAAACAAAATGGCAACATGTGGCTAGCACCCATACATAATATAATACACACAATTTGTGTGTAACCTAAATACAACTCACAATTGTGTGCCCTAACATACGATGCAACACAGTGTTCTCGAAACTACCTTTTCACACTATTTACACAATTGGTCCAGAACACCCAAGTCACAAAAAAAAAAATGTTTCCAAAATTTTTTTGTCAAAATCTAGGTTGTCTTTAAAAAATACATGAAAACACTCACTACCTACACTACACCGCCACTTACCATACCTTCCCAATATATTGTTTACAAACCCACCTATCTGTAAGACACCTGTGAGCCCGGATCTTATAGGATCACAACGGGAGTTTATCGGGCCGTCTTCATTATTCGTACATCTGGGAGGAGGCGTAAGCTGCGCACCTTCCAGGTTTTTCTCATTAACACCCTCTGGCGGTAGCACAATTGCATTGTGCTCTTTCCGAGGGGCGTCGGGTTTTGTCTTGTCTGGGAGAGATGAAAAGGCATAAGGACGTGCTGAAGTGCACTTTTAGCGCTTCTATACAAGTCCGTCTGCCCAGCGCCAGCACTATAGTTCCGCCGCATCACAGCTTTGCATGCCACACCAGGCGATCCTACGGGATACTGGATATCAATCTTCTATCGGCCATACTGTTTCATACATTCATTCGAGCCACTGTCAGGTAATGCCTAAGAGGTCAGGTAGGCAATTAAGAGCCAGGCAGGAGTTTGCCAAACTCGATCAGAGGGCACTGGAGGTTAGGGATCCTGAGACAGAGGTGTACTGGATCCAGAGGGAAGTTTCCGCTGCTGCACAAGGAGGCACCCTGCTCAATGGCCACGCCATTGTCCGGGTGGCATTGCAGTTGCCTGGTGGATCCGCTTTCTTTGACACCCCCTCATCCTTCCCAGTTCCCGTCTCAACCCAATACTCGCTTAGTGAAACCCCTCCTATGCAACTCCCAACCTTGGCACCTTCGTGCTCTCCTGTCCAGAGGATCAGCACCCCCATTGTTGCCACTTCCTCCCATCCACCTTTGGCTACACGCACTGTAGAGACAACCTCCAGTGCAGCGCTAGTTTCCCTCTCTGTAATTTCGCTACGTGGTGGGGAGAGTCCAACAAGGAAGACGGCGGTCATCGCTTCAGGAGGGAGGGTGAATCCTGGTAAGTACACTGCAGCCCTGCCATTGCACCCACGCTGACAGGATACCCAACCCCCACCGGCATCACTCTTTGTTCACAGGTGTAATACGAAAGTCTCTTATTGCTGTTGCGTCAGTAACACGTACCCTGTAGTATTGATTGAAGAGTAGCAGTGATGTGGCACACTGTCCTTAAATGAATGTGGTTGTTTAATCACAGCACTGTGTGCTAACTAGGGAACGTGATGGCTGGTATTGTTGTTCCATAGTGGTACAGTCAGTCAGAACAAGGGAGAAAGTAATATTAAGAAATACACAGATCTTGCAGACAATTCTTATGTGCTGCGTGATATCACAGTCCAAGCTGACCCACAGCGCAAATAACGTGGCAACTCGAGGGGAAGAAAGGGGGAGGCGTCCTGATGCTGCATTAGTCGGAGAGTACACTTGTTGCAGGACTGTGTGCTGCTGCGCAGTTAGCCATCCTGGCAAAGTGTGGAGGGGGGTGGAACTGACGGATGCATGGCACACATTCTACAAGATGGCTGGCGTCCGCTCCGCCTTGAACAATATGCGTGGCGTCCCTCAGCGCACACAGTGCGTTGCAGCCTTTACGCCCCGAAAATTTGAGCAATGTCTGACATGAGAATAGTGCTTGGGATGGAAAAAATATAGTAATTGATTGACGTTTGGATGTGCTGGAAAGAATATAGATGTCAGGATTCAGGGTATAGGCCTGATAGTAAAGAGAACTTTGAAGAGATGGATGGTAGGAAGGGTGCACAATGGGAAGTCGGGGGGAAAACCCTCTAATGAAGTTGGTAATAGGTCCCAGGTACGGTAGGTCAACAACCAGGGGACAGGCTACATACCAGTAGAGTTCTTGCACCTTCCACAGTTATTATGGAAATCTGTTCTCTGGCCAGTTCCATGCCACTGGACTCAGTTATTCAGTTACACGTCAATATTGACAGGGTAGATTATTATTCATGCCTGAAATATTTTCCTTTAGAACAGCTTGTTTAATTTTTCCCTTGTTCTTGAAGATGGTGCAAAAGGTAGGTGACACCACATTACATTATCTGCCAACTTCGCTTTCATTTCTTGCACCTTGTTGGCGCTCTTGTATAATTTTTGAGTTTGTAGCAATGTCTGTTGTGTTTATTTGAACTCGCAGTTACACTGAATACTACCTGCAGTGCTTACAATATTGTACAGTAGAGCCCCTATTTAACGAACTCAGGAATAACGAAAACGGTGATTTAACAAAAGGATTTTTAGGAACCTTCAAAAAATAACAAAAAAATGTATTAAATAACTAAGAGACTTTGACAAAATGGAATGTTAATTGTATTGTAAGTCTGTAAAAATACTAGCACTGGCCGCATTATACTTGTTTCTTAAAGGCTTAAATCAACCGTCGAGAAATAAAAAAAAATTTTTTTAAATTTGTTGAAAACTTTGGTTGTGGGAGTGGTTTTAAGATAAGCACGCGAGGACGCCTCTGAGCATGCGACGCTGTGTTGCATAAAAAGTGCGCACCTAGATCCTTATCCTAGCGGCTGGCAACTGAACGAGCATCTAGGTAGCCAGTCTACACAGCACGGCGGTGGACAGCGCAGGTACTAATTCACAGATGCTTCGCGTCTCCGTTAGAATGCGCTGCAGTGCAGCGTGCTCTATTGATTGATTCTATTACCGATAGAATGCAGTTGTGTCCACTGTCCAGCGTGATTATATACTCTCACGTCCCGTGATAAACCAGCAAATTTATAAAAGAAATTACGTAATATTATTTATGCAGACTTTTTACAACGAATTTTCTACCGTTAATGTAAATAATTTGTTTCTCCAAAGCTAAAAAAATGCTGGAGTGCAAAGTATAGACCAACGAATTTGTTCCACGAGCACGGCTGTTTACACGCTACAATGGCCGCCACCGAGCGTATTTAATTATTATTTTACTGTTGTCTCCCAGACTTTTAATTCAGTTGTCATTAAAAAATTTTTTACTATTTCTCATGGGGATTTCCTGAATTTTGCTGGTGGAGCAGGCAGGAGAGAGACGGAAATATTAAAGGCTCGACGGTGTTAGTCATCACTTCTCACGTGTTAATGGCGTGCGCAAGGGCTGCCTAACTCACCATGCGCACGCTCGTCTAGCGTTCCACTGGAAGTTTTTTAAGTTTTTTCATCAATTTTTTTTCTTTTCACGGCTGTGGTTTACCTGTAGATGGTAAATGTGTTTCATTATTGTTTTGAGCCAATAGACGTTTTTAAAATTACCTTAAATTCCGACGAAACATGCCCGAGGATTTAACTTTTTTTGGGCGGGGGGGGGGGGTTAAAAATATGAATTCTGATTTAACCAAACATCGATTTAGAGTAAACATTTTTGGGTCCTGTGGCATTTCATTAAATTGGGTTTCTACTGTATTTGAATTATATGAATTCGTTCATAACAAACAACTATCAAATAAAAAATGTACGCACATTTCCTGTGCCATGAAAGATAGAAAACAAATGACACAAGTCAGAAAACTGTATTGCACCTAAAATACTTTCCCTCTCCTCTTACTCGCACTGCTCACATCTGGTGACAGCAGACACAAGCATGCTGTGTTGCTATGTGTAAAGTATAGCATAGTCATTAAGATGTCAGTCTATGGTACAAGATGTCCTCGGCTTGTATCCTGGCGCAGGTTGTCCTGTCACTTCACTTCACCCTCATTGTCTCCAATGGTAGTAAGTCTCTTATATTTATCTTGCTGCTAGTCATTAGTTTTTCTTTTACTAAGGATTGGTATTTTAAAATATTGAATAAAAGTTATTATTCATTGTTTCCTCTAATTTATTTTCCAACTTTTTTTAAAATAAATGTCACTTCACACATAATTACTACATCTATTGTAGTTTTGTAGGATAATCAATGATAACATATTTAATGAATTCTTTTCGTAGTAAAACCCTGTATAATATTAACTGTCTGTATTCATAAAATGTACATTTTATGTGTATTGATTATTTTGCAGATACTGTAAGAAGTAACGAGATGTGTGGTGTAGAAGTACATGCTATATCACTCAGCTATACACAGTCCACATCTTATTTATCTCAAGACAGGCTTCCATGTTCTAGTGAGACTGACGGAGACTACAGGAAACTATATGGCTGCCAGGACAGCGCTCCAGCTCTTGACAAGAATGTGGCCAGCAATCAGGTTCATACTGTAGCTGATACATGTCTGGCTGCACATTTAAACGAGAAACCGTTCTCATGCTCAGTATGTTCCTCTAAATTCGTTCTCCAAAGAAGTTTGAAGCAGCATCTTCTCTTACACACTGGTGAGAAACCTTTCTCATGCACTCTGTGTTCAGCTAAATTCACTTGCAAAAGAAATTTGAAGCAACATCATCTCTTACATACTGGTGAGAAATATTTCTCATGCACAGTGTGTTCAGCTAAATTTGTTCGCAAAAGAAGTTTGAAGCAGCATCTTCTCTTACACACTGGAGAGAAACCTTTCTCATGCACAGTATGTTCAGCCAAATTCACTTACAAAAGCAGTTTGAAGCGGCATCTTTTCACACACACTGGTGAAAAACCTTTCTCATGCACAGTTTGTTTAGCTAAGTTCTCTACAAAATGTAATTTGAATCAACACTCTCTCACACACTGGTGACAAATTTCTCAAACACAGTGTGCTCAGATCAAGTCTCTTAAAAAAGCCATTTGAAAAGGTATCTTTTCATACACACTGGTGAGAAACCTTTATCATGAGCAGTATGTTCACGTAAATTTGCTGATAAATCTAATTTGAATCAACGTGTGCGCGCGCACACAAACACAGGGAGAAAGAAACTTTTCTCGTTCACTGTAGGTTCAACTAATTTCACTAAGAAATTTACCTAATTTGACACACCATCTGAACACATTGTTTATAAACCTTTCTAATGCACAGTACGTTCTGCTAAATTTGGAGTGGAGGGGGGAATGTAATTTGAAGCATTATCTCATGCACACTGGTGATAAACATTTCTCATGTACAGTATGTTCAATTAAATTCTCTCAAAAAAGCAGTTTGAAGAAGCATTTCCTCATACACATTGGTGAGGCACCTTACTCATCACATTGTGTTCAGCTAAATTCACTCACAAATGTAATTAGAAGCACCACCTTCGTACACACACTTATAAGAAATTCTTCTATATTTTCTTACTCAAACCATGAATAGTTAAACCCTTCTCTTGTTACACTTACTGAACGTGTGCAGGCTGTCACTAAATATGGCAATTTAAACAGTGACAAATTTTAAAATTACGTGAAAAAATTTAAAACACATGTTTTACTATCTATTTTTTGTCTGTTATTTTACTACCAAGTAATAATTACTTGGTGATAAAGTTTAAAAAATTATGTTTTTAAATTGTAATTTGAAATGGCTATTACACCAAAATTCTGCTTATGTGACTGTAGAATGTCTACAGTTTGAACACATTCAAATATTAATATTGTAAGGTATCTGAATATAATCTACCACACAGGTAACTGGTAAATGGTGCTCGCTTACCCTTCAGGCTTAACCTACTCCTAACAGGATAAATAAACTTGGTGGTTGGTTCACTAGCCCGGAGACGCGGCCAATTCACAAAACCACGCCTCCAGAATACATAACTACTTTTTCTACACAAATAAATACTTAGGCAGGGTGGTACTAGAAAATAAACAAAACTAACCTAACCATGATCTTTGATTGCCAGAGCAATCGTCAATTAACAGACCACGACCGACTCTGACAACACACAACACAAACTACAAACATCTAACCACCTCTGCCTAAATAGAACAAATACCCTTCTGTCGCAGGCCCCTACTAAAACTGACCTCAAAATACACTAACCAACAAATAACTCTGGAGGCGTCCACCAAGTGACCTGCGATAAACTACATAATACTTCCACAAGGAAGTAACTTAAACCTAACCAAACAACTACAGACTAAAGGTCATAGCTCAACACAGCTACATGACCTTAAAACAGAAGATAGATGGGGGGGGGGGGTAAAGATTACACAACACTCGCTTACATCTGCGAGAGGCAGACTTACTAGAAAACCGGGGATCTCAGTTTATGTAGTCCTTAAACAGGACTAGGTTTCTGCCTTTACTAATTTGGTAAACCTTCAATAGGTTAAAAGTTACAAAAGACCAAGTAAATAAAGGGGACACTTTACATTCGGAAAAGAAAGACGTGAATAGATCTAGTTTTTCTGTTTATTTAAAAATAAAAATAGTAGTCAGTCTTATTAGAACAGGTACAATAAATTAGTTAAATAATTTACTGTAAAGATTTTATAAAGCAAGATAATAAAAGGAATTTATATTAAAACAGTTTCTGCAGTTTACAGGCAACTTTAAAAAAAAGTTTGTTTACACTTAGCTTGGTTCAAAACTGTTAATACATAAAGTTAGAGCAACATACATTAGAAATTGGAAAGGATACTTAATGTTTTGGCGTGTCTAGCCACTCCCAGATGAGACGTCCTTTGCATCGAAATCGAACAATTGGAAAAGGGCTCCAGCCCTTTGTCTTGATAAACAATCTGCCCGAGACCGAAATTTCACATTTTACCTTTATACCAAATCGACACGAAATAAAATAAATCAAATTTTAACCACAGGCGAGCTACAACATTTAGTTACCTAATTTAACTATGGAACCACATGACTTAGGCCGCCTGTGCGGCCATAATTCCCGAAACCTACATGGTTAACTCATAACACCTTGATCGCGTAATGATTGACGCGCCATGCTTGCAAGAAGATCGTGCTAATGAATGTTTAGCAACTGACCACTGAACAACGAAACTCTGTCCTAATATAAAAATTGGCCTGCTGACGTTGATTATCGCATTGCAAACGTTTCACTGTACGGGAGGTTAAAACTTCAAAACACACCTAACCTTCCCCGAATGGTGGTGAACAAACACACAGCGCGACAGTTCTGCCAACTGGCTATGACGTCAACTACCCCAGGTGTACCAACCAAACACAGAGCTGAGGACAAGAAAGAAAACAGTAGAATATCGTCACTTGTGCACAGCTGTTTCTAATGTAGACTTTTAAGTCACAAAAACTTAACGTGGTTCGTGCAGTTACCTCAACGATTCTAGCGAACATGTTGGTACAAATACAATGCACGTGACCTGTGAAAAGACTAACCTCAGTGCGATTTACTAGCAGATGTACTGTGACGTTATCGATAAACTGCAGACAAGTGTTTAAACTACTGATGTTTTATAACAACAGGGCGCACGTGTGCACCAAGGCCCGAATCGCTCTACGTGAAAACAAGATGACCGCATCTTAGCAAGAAAAGCTTTACCATAAATAAGCTCTCGGCACTACTAAAATCAATTATGGATCCGAACAAAAAATAGAAACCTAACCTTAATTTTTATGGTCGCGACAATATTGAATTATCATATTTTTCAAAAGGCCCTACTTAATTTCCTGTTGTGCAGTCAAAACTCTTTAGTATACATGGACAGTTTTATGAGAAGAATTGGTTTTTAATACTTGAGTATAAACTTGATAAGATAAAAATGTTTAAATATCATGAGAAGAATATGAAACATAGTGTACTGCTTATATTGTTGATACAGAATGGTTCCCAGAGAATATCTTCAAGTTGAACACTCAACATTTGTAGTAGGTAGGAATCTTGAAGTGTAGATATTTGACTTCACTTATCTACATATCTATTCTGTATGATCAGTAAGTGACTGCGTATACTACAATGTATTGCTAGACTATTGCTCTGACGCTAATTTGAGGTCTGTTTTTCTGGGGCTTTGTTTTTTTTAGGGGTGATCTTCCTGTGTTTCAATTTTTTTGTTCTTTTTTTTGAAGTTCTGTTTTGGTGCTTTTGAGTTTGTCAGCTGCTATTCCATGTTACCGAGTCTAAGTAATTTTGGGTTTGAAGTCTTTGGATAGGGATTCCTTTCCCTTCAGACCTCAGCTTTTGCATTTGTTCTTTTTCCGCACAGTGTGTCCGATTGGCCATGGCGTGCTGTATTGCGGCGGATGATGTAATGAGACAGTTCGGGGAGGGGGAGGGGTGGTAGGCGAGCGCCAGCTGGCGTCGAGCGGCTCACTTCATTTGGAACAGCCGACTAGAAAACATGTTCTGAGTTTGACCGAATACCCAATGTGGTTGTCCCGAACCGATGGTTTCGAGTCTAGATGAAGATGTTTGAGAGTGGTCCTTGTGTGTTACTTTGTTGGTTTTACGAAGTCAGCAAGTAATGTTGGACGATTATTCCACCTTCGGCGTTCAGTGATATGGAGGTTTTGAATTTAGTTTGTGATGGCATAATGCAGCTCCATGTGGAGGGTTGCTTATTATGATGCTGACGGAGGTATGTACTGTTAAAATAGGAACGGCGTGTTGCCCTCGATATTGGAGGCGGTCTTAATCGGAGCTCTGCATATCCTGGTTGATTCATGGTACGGGCGAACCATCAAGGATTATTTTGTCTGGAACTAGTTTTGAGGGTACAGTGTTCTACTCTTGTTGCAACAAAAGAGTTAGTCAAATGGCAGCCGTGCAAAGGCGAAGTGCAGAGTAACTGGGAATGTGATGTTATTTTTTAACTTAACTCTTATCCCTAAAGTATGGGTGTGTTTATTGAGATCTTAAATGCCAGTGAGACGATGGTTAATGGTTGTATGCCGATAAGGGGTTTTTTGGACTGGCTGTCAAATAGATTAATATGAGCATTTATGTTGTAGTTAATGTAAATTGTGCTGAATTGACTGGTTAAGAAAATTTTTATTGAAACGCATGTTCTCATTTTCATTGTTGTCATAAATGATTACGAATCAATGTTTTCTTATAAGAATGTTGTATATGATTCCTTTAAGATGACGCCCCAGGCGAGGTATGAGAAAGTTATGATTATTTGTGCACATTCTAGTATTTCATGTCAAACATTTAGTGTGTGCCCATGGGTCACAAATTGAGTGCGTGTGCTTGTAAACACGGCTCAATTTCTGCACGACTCTGCTTAGGGCTTTGAAAATGAAAACAAATGGTTTACTAGTAAATAAAAAAATTTTTTTGAGGTAGATGAAAGATGGCTAATCCATCTGATTTTTGTACCGACTAGGAAGAGGGGACTTAATAACATATTTGGGAGAGAGAAACGTTGGCTTGGGCGAAGGCGAAACGATGATTCAGCTCCTAGAAAAGGTTCCGAGCTACTGATAGGGAAAGGGCCACTAGGTCTGCTAGTGGCAATGCAAAATGGATTAGGAATTTGATTAAGGCATTACGTGTTATCGATTCTTGTGATGTGAATAAAGCTTTGGATTTTATAATCAATTTGCAAAAAATTTAGGACTTAAGGTTGGAGAGAGGATGCTTTGGCCCCTTTGCTCAGGTGTTAGCTGATTCGTTGACTAGTGAAGAAATATGTAGCGTAGAGAACCTAATTTGGGGAATCCAGGAAAAAGTGTTATGAATTTCATGGAATCCATTGTGGAGTTCAGTAGAGTGCTGGGGGAGGATTTAGAGGAAAGTAAACTAGTGAACATTATTATAGAAAATATTTCTCCAACAGCTAGAAAGGAGTATAGTTTAAGCAATGTTCCTATTTCCCTTGCGGACTTACGATGTTTGGCAGTTGAAGTTCAAGGAAGGGACCAAATGCGCAAGGAGTTTGAAAGGGAAAACCCTAGGGAGAGTAGGAGTAGAGGGAGCAGGTTTGTTAGGGATAGAAGAGGTCGGGAGTGGGCGAGGAACGATAAGGTTGGGGTCGTTAACAGACTTGAGTTACGACTGGGGGAGGGAGCGGTAGGCGAGAGGAAGCCCGCCACGAGGTGGACAAATATTAGGAAGATGAGCTAAGTGTGCCGAGTGGGGTCATTTGGTTTGGGAATGCGGTAAACAAATGTTAGTGAGAGATTGTCGAAAATGTTTTCTATGTAAGAAGGAGGGACACTGTAGAGTGGAGTGTCTGGGAAACAAGTACGGGTCCGAGGTAAGTGCGGACTGACGGGCCGAAAGATGTTAAATGTGCACCCGAAAGTCGACTGCGAGGGTCTATATGGTGGTAGTGGAGTGTTATGGTGATAAACAAATGGCTATGGTAGATTCGGGGGTGACATGTAGTTTAATATGTTCGGGGTGGTGGGCGGAATTAAAAAGATGCATTTGAACACAACTGAAATACATTGTGACGCTAATTAATGTGTAGTATTAATCACAGTGCTTGATAAACTATTTAAGGATAACTGTTTAATAACTCTTAGCTATGTTTTGTCTGCAAACATTCCTACGGTGGTTAAGGAACTCTAATGCTGGTGTAGCCAGTCACATTTGACTCGAGGTCAATGTTCTGCAGCCAAAAGCAAGCTGTAATACTGTTAAGGTCTTTTCAAGGTCAATGCTGGAATCTGATGGTAGGTACAGCCAGTAGAATGGTTTTGTGAACAGTAACCCTAAATGTGAAGGGTAAATTACTGACAGTCAAGAAGAGTTTTTGTTGCTCTGCAAATGGCCAACATTGAAAAAGGAAAACTATTTCTGTGACTATTATATTGATTACATTTTGTGTTAAACTTTGTATTCAGTATGTCTAAACAGTATTTTCGGTCCCGATTGAAATCACAACTTATGATTATTTCCAGAATAGGGCATTGTCACAGACAGTGTTATGAACATTATAATGAAGCTGGGAAGAATATCCTTTTTCATATTTGTTTACGGATACACTTATTATAAACTTCGGCTTGAAATATAAATTTAACAACAAAATATGAATGAGGTATTTCATTGTGTGATTAATAACTACATACTATCAGAATGTTATAAAGCATAAACATGTAAAACTAATGCATCGTAGCGTATTAATATTGTAGTGTTCATGAATACGATTTCAATATCATTTTAGAGAAATACATTTTCCTGAACATTTGCCAATGAAATTCAAGTTAATGGTATTACATTATATAATAAACTACGAAAAATTTTTCTATTACTAGAAAATTTTGCAGAATTGAATAGAGAACTAAAAAATTATCTCCATTATTTAAAATTTATATTCAGTCTCGGATGTATACGATTATGTTTTTAAATAAGAATTGTTCCCTGTGTTTGTGTATCGAATTATTTTTTTCTAAGGAGAGATGTGTTGTAACCATTTGTCAAAATAACAAACTTTGTGTTTGTTATAATTATTGTACAGAGTATGTGATTGTATGTAGATATAGTCATATTATGTAATGTTGAAATAAGCCCATATTCCCAAAGTGTACTGCTTACAAGGGGATCTAGAGGTGGATTATTGAATAAATAAATAAAAATAAAATGAAGTGTGCTTAAAACTGTATTTTTGGATTATGTGCCAGTTACCTCGCCACCTACACATTTTCACTACGTATTTTCATCTTTCATCAACAATTTGTTCTCGTTCCTAAAATATTAAACGATAGACAGAGGTACTTATATCCCTTACATGCGGCATACACAAACGTGACTTGTCTTAAAATTTGTTTTCTTATTATTATCGGTACATAAATGTAATAGGAAAAAGTTCCTATTTTTAAATTATATTTTTATTTAAAAGGCGTTTAATTTAATGAACAATGGCACCATACTTATTTTCATTGTGTCTGTTTAACTCGAGAAAAACTTAAATAAAATGAGCAGTCTAATTTGCGCGGCAAAAACGTGAATCGCCATGTTGATGTCCCTGTAATGTCACTATACTGTACATTAGTGTACGTAACACACAAACGGCAGCAACATACGATCAAGTCGTGAAATTGTGTTAAATAAAGTAGTTTATGCGGTAAAATTGAGTTTGGCTGGAAGTCCGAAGAGCATAAACGTGGATAGTAGTTTGTTGCTACAATCTTCAACATGTTTGTCAACTAACCTGTCAACACCTCCGGGTTTCAAGCGTAGCTCTACCGCTAGTATCACATCCTCCCGCTGTCAACGTCTACCTCTGACTACCCCTACATCAAAACTAGCCTAATGTCTTAGTAACTAACACCAACGTTCATACTCATCTCATTACGAAGTCCATCCTTCCAGCCTCCTCTGGGCTGACCCTTGATCACCAAAGCTCCGTTACCTCCGCCAAACACGTCTGTCGCTCGTCGCAGCCATCACCACACACTCCAATTACGTCACTCGCTCACCGCGTTCAACACGACAATCCCGGAAACGATCTCTTACTTCGGGCATCTCCGCTGTCAAGCCCCGCCTTTGCTACCTTCGTCCTCAAAGCTCATTCGCCTTTACTTTTCTCCGCCCAAGTACAGGATACTTGTACCGTCTGCAGCCAGTCAGCACTTTGCACTTGGGAAAATCTTCCCCGTTCCCCGTGCTAGGCCCTAACTCGTCTTTCTCTTGTCCATGTGGCTCAGCGCATCCCATGGCTGGGTAAGATACCCTATCGTCTTCTAGCGTCAGCACGCCTCCCCGGCTCCAAGCCCACCGGTCACGTACTCACTTCACAATAACTAACTCCGGATGCTGTCTCAGTGTCCCATGCTTTGTTATTGCTACAGCCTCCGATAACAAATACTGCCTCGTCCCGCACTTCATTGGCGTACACTACATGAGCCTAGCTCACCTCTCAGCGGAAACTATGTGCGCTGCCTGCCTGCCTGCCTCTCTCACAAAAGCCAACTAACATAGAACCTTACCCAGTATAACAATTATTAAGTTCAAGTGAAAGTAAAGTTAATATACCAACAAGACATTGAAAAGTTTATAAGTCCTAATAAAATAAAGCAAAACCTCTGAAAAAAAAGGAAAAAAACCGGAAATCCGCAAAAACAAGTTAACTGACAAAAAACCCCGTAACAAGTGTATCCCATCACTTACTTCCCTGGCCCTTCCTAAAATATGTAACCCAAGTCACAGTTATCAACTCCAGTAAATTTCTATCCTTCACCTACTTCCTAGCATGGCCTATCAGGGTTCAAACACTAAAATCTACAACATGCACTTGGCAATGCTTGATACAGAGTTGAATCTGTGTATAGGTCATGCTGAATAAAGTGAACACTAAAAATTTAATTTTTGAAAAATATCACTAGCCATTACTGCATACAATTCAGCATTAACTATAGTTGTCTTACAGCTCGTTTCGTTGGCAGCGCTACTACGCAATATAGTTCTGTGTGTTATCCTATTTAAGTACAGCAATATAGAAATTAAATAAACCGAAATCGACATAACTGTATTTTACATAATAAAAGATTTTTATTAAACTGTATAGACTCATACTGACTGCACAATTTATACACGCAGAAACATCAAGTGACGTGTCCAGAGAGGTTAGACATGTCGCGTCGTGAGCCGTTAAGCGCAGAAAGATTTGAATTGGCTGAAAATAGAACTTTAGCAGGGCTTCTCTGAGTGCTCACTTTATCCAGAACTGCCTATATGTAAATTATTTTTGGTATTACAGTACTCTCACTGGAAGACTACAATTATTTACTTTTGCATACTCATATAATGTGTATTCCAACTACACTTTTCCTGAGGATACAGTAGCCAAGCAAAAACATATAAATGTGAAATAAAATTATTTCCATATTTTATGAAGCACACATCTTACAGGGTGGCGACAGGGCGGGAAAACCGGGAATAGTCAGGGAATTTTAGTGGCCTGAAAAAGTCAGGTATTAATCAGGGAACATTCCCCGTCCCATCTCCTTTTTCGGAAATCGAAAAGCAATAGTTGAAATCAGTTAAATAAAATAAGGCCTACATGAATGGAGTAGCGCGGACTGGCAAGCGTGAATTTTTTTTTTCCTAACCTACCCTAACTACTATGTTATGTGTGAGGCCCGGGGAAGGAGCGGGACTAAGTGTGTCTCAGGGCTGAGCCCCGTATGCCTACTAGGGGGAAGTTTCATGCAGAGGAGGCGCCTTTCATCGAACATCATGGTACCATAATTCCGGGGAAGAAAGCCATAAGTAGCTGGGCCCGCTGCGTCACATACGCCACTTTTATCCGTAATCTATTCAGTTGTTTACTGCTCGGTGCTTCCTGCTGATGCGGAAGGCTGATAATATGTAGCCTTCGGCTTTTTTTTATGTGCACATCTCTCGTCTCTCTTAGGCCCCCCTCCCCCAGATGGGCTGATAACATGTCGGCGTTTTTTTTAGTTTGCTATACTCCGTTAGTGTGAAAAGCTGCTACCGGCTTTTAAAATGATACAGCTATATTTTGTAACATGAGAAAGCAAAGTTGCATCCTGCCGTGCTGTTTTCTTTCTTTCTTGTTATTTTCATCGACTTTAATTTGTAACACACAGTCGCCTATTGTAAAGGAGGGATGGTAGAAAGGGTGGGCGGAATTCTATTTTTAGAGCAACGGTGTGTGCTTGCTTGTGAATAAGATTGGTGAGGTGTCAAGGGGGAAGAACTTAACATGGCTGGAGAGAACTTAACATGGCTGAAGATAGAAGAGGAACCCCCCAGGGGGGGAGGGGAGGTAGGAGGTTGTAGAGTAACAAAAAACTGATTAAGGGCGCGGTCTACCGCAATTTTCATCATCATTATTTTAATTTGGTTTTGTACCAGATATTTTTTTCTTGATTTAGACACAAAATGTGACTAAATTTGGCTCTAATGAATTTTTTTTATCTCTCATAGTTTTCTTGTAATGGCTTGTTAAAGTCATATTTTGCATGTTTCCGTTTTAACGACTACACTGAAACCAACTGATATACCAAACTCAAAAAAATCACAGTGGATAAAGACATTGCAGGCTACAATGACATGCTCATAAAATTTAAGAATAAACATTATTTGTATTTTTAAAAAAATTATTGAACTTTTTAAATTTTTATTTTTAGTTTCAGCAATTTTTTAAAATTCAAATAATTTTTATTTTTAAATTTCATGAGTATGTCATTGTAGCCTGCAATGTCTTTATCCACTGTGATTTTTTTTAGTTTGGTATATCAGTTGGTTTTAGTGTTGTCGTTAAAACAGAAACATGCAAAAATATGACTTTAACAAGCCATTACGCGAAAACTATGAGACATAAAAAAGTTTCACAAAAGCTAAATTTAGTCACATTTTGTGTCTAAAATAAGAAAAAAATATCTGGTACAAATAAAAAATAAAAAAATGGTGATGAAAACTGCTGTAGACCGCGCCCTTAAAGTACTGCTTTACATGCTTATGGCAAGCACACTTCACAGGATCTCTCAGTGAGTACCTCTACAATACTCATTATATTACATTTTTCCAAGGATTTTTTTTTGTATAATCTTGTATAGTACTGGGTTTTTTGATTGTAGGGAGTATGCAATCATGACATATATTTATTATCGGATGAGAATTTTTTCCACACATTATTTAATTGTGTACTACATGAAATTGTAAATTTAATTGCTCAGTGTAACAATTGCATTACTCTGAATTTTTGACACCAATTTAAATGAATTACTTTAGTTGCAACTGTCTGTTGTAATTTTGATTTAATTATTTTATTTCAACTTGCAGGATTAGAGTACGCAAAGTATATTGTTTATATTGTGTAAACTATGTAATGAAACTGTGTTTCCTGAGGTAAGAAGTTTTTACACAAATATTTTATTCATGTAGTAGGCCTTTTAATTTGAGGATTGTAAGAAGCCATAAGTTAGGTATTACTGTAAATTTCTTACCGTCAAAATGTACTTAAGTGTTGTAACTTTCAGTTCTAATTTTTATATTATTATAGGCATACTTAATAAACTTGCAAAAATAGAGCACACAAAATGTGTTGTAAGTGTGTTTACTATGCAATCAGTGTTTTCTGAGGCATGTATTTTTCATGCAAATATTACAAATTGTAGAAGTATTTTGGACATACATAATTGCAGCAAATGGTTTGTCACACAAAATTGGATAATACATGCAGACAAGCAAAAGGATGCTTTTGGTTGTTTACTTTTCTGTTTGTCTGCATGTATTGTCTGGTTTTCTTTGACTCACAGTTTGCTGCTATAGCCTAGCGTATATCCGTAATATTTATTTGATTTTCAACTTGCCCCATTGTAAGAATGGTTTAGAAACAACACAAATGTTATATTAGTAGTACATGCAAAGTGTATTGAATTGGACAAAGAAAAAATTATTATTTCTTTTATAAAGCATAAAAAATTGGGTTAAAAAAATTTATTAGGTCAGGGAAAATTTTCTATTAGGGTGGGAAAAGTCAGAGAATTATATTCCCAACAGTTTGTAGCCACCCTGACTTACCAGTAATGAGGTAATTACCAGTTGCAATCACATATACTTTCCTAAACCCTAGTTCTCCCTTCTAGAACTTGGGAAGAAGATATACAGTATGTCCACACCAAAATGCCCTAATTTCAACGAGTTCGCATTGCCACAAAAATACAGATATGGAAATGGTGCTAGCTTATATAGCACGGTAGAGGTTCCTAGTTTTATGAAAAAAATCACACCACTTCCACATGAGCTCCTTTAGTGACACGGAGGATACTAAGCCGGTACTCAAGTTCTGTCCATGTCCGCGCCAACATGTCTGGCATGATGGCAGCAATGGACTCCACAATTCGAGCACGGAGATCCCGAAGGTCTCGTACTGCAGTGGCATACACCCTGTCCTTCACATAGCCCCACAGAAAAAAATCCAAGGGCGTAATGTCCGGGGAACGTGGAGGCCACTGAACGGGGCCATCTCGTCCAAGCCAATGACCAGGGAATGTGGTGTCAAGAGCATGACGCACATCGAGCGACCAGTGGGGCGGAGCGCCATCCTGCGTCCACGTCCGCACCAACATGTCTGGCATGATGGCAGCAATGGACTCCACAATTCGAGCACGGAGATCCCGAAAGTCTCGTACTGCAGTGGCATACACCCTGTCCTTCACATAGCCCCACAGAAAAAAATTCAAGGGCGTAATGTCCGGGGAACGTGGAGGCCACTGAACGGGGCCCTCTCGTCCAAGCCAATGACCAGGGAATGTGGCGTCAAGAGCACGACACACATCGAGCGACCAGTGGGGCGGAGCGCCATCTTGTTGAAACCACAGATGTGGTTGGAGGTGTTCAACCTGGGGAAACGCGTACTGCTCCAACATGTCTAGATACGTCGTCCCGGTGACTGTCTTCTCTGCGAAAAAGAATGGTCCGATGACCATATCGCATATGAGGCCACACCAAACGTTAACCTTTGCGATGTCTCGCAAATTTTCAATTGTGGAATGTGAGTGCTCCGACCTCCAAATGCGAACGTTGTGCCTATTGACGGTTCCCGAGATGTGGAATGTCGCCTCGTCGGAAAACATGATGCGTGACAGAAAAGCAGGGTCCTGGTCGCATCTGTCTAGCATATCACATGCAAAGGCGTATCGTTGGGGGTAGTTGTCTGGTTTCAGGGCCTGCACAATCTGAACCTTGTATGCATACAGGTGCAGCTGCTTTCTGAGTACCTTATGGACGGTCGTCCACGGCATTTGAAGTTCTCGCGAAGCTTGGCGAATTGATTTTCGTGGACTTCGTTGGAATGCTTCACGGACATTTTCGACCTGTTCATCAGAGACCCGCCGACCTCCTCCGTGTCTTTTCTCTACGCTTCCAGTGTTCAGAAACTGTGCATGCCACGACTTTATCCTCTTGGCATCGGGCGCAGCTTTGATGTAAACACGTCGAAATTCCCGTTGCACTTTAATTATGGACTAACTCGGCGTACCACAAAACAGTTTGAGCCTTTTCCTGTACAGACACCATTTTGTTGTCAGGAAGTCACCAACACCACAATACTTCACTTTACGGCTCTGCAATATTCAGGCACAAATTTGGTACCTTCAAGGACCCAATGAGCATGTCAGACCTGCAACAAACATAATATTTCTATTTTTACATGACCACTCAAATTAGGGCATTTCGGTATGGACACCCTGTAAATTGGCAATGTAATGGGATGACCTTATTGTAAATTCAAAATATTACGGGGCTGCAGTGGCCGAGTAGTTAGACCACTCACCTTCCAAGGTGATCCGGGTTCCATTCCTGGCAGGGCGGGATATTCGCATGTGAAAATTGCGCTGGATGATACCGTTGGTTGGTGGGTTTTCTAGGGATCACCCGTTTCTCTCCGCCCTTTCATTCCGGCACTGCTCACCGGCAAAGTCAACGTCTTTTCTTTTTAAATGATTTCGTGTCTGCTTAAATTCACCAACCTCACAAAGATAATTTTTACCAAACCACATACATTTATCTTGAATTTAAGTATCAACCTAAGAAAAAACAAACCAAGCACTATCGAATAAATGCCAAATAACTATTTGGTTGCTACTCAGAGGTTGTAATACACTAGGATTTCATTATTCCCCGAATAGCTTATTCGGGTGATAGTTATTCAGCATTTTTATTTGAAAGTGGTTATACAGGCCTGCGATATATTAAACAACGTTATTGCTCAGAATGTCTTACCGGCTCTAAAGAACCAAGGTATGAATACATAAAAATAGTAAACTGTTAAATCCCTGACAAAACGACACACAAATGTGGTTAAGGTAATATCGTAATTTTTGCTGCGTATTATTTAAATGTAATTCGCCAGGCACATTTTTAGTTGCTCTGGCCGTACATCTACATGCACAACATGACGTCATTGTACAAAGTATGCCATAAAACCGATAATTTGTCCACTACAAAACACCATTCGAATGTATAGAATACTAATGTTTTGCTAACCAGGGGGCAGATTCACTTGCGTTTTGCACCAACGCAGCGCAACACAAGTAAATCTGCTCTGCACTTGCACCTCTTGTCGTAGTTGGAATTAAATATACTCTAAAACGCAAGATGCAATGGGCGGAGCCTATTTCGGCTTGGCGCAACTACCACCACTCTCCAACTTAAACAAGCCAATCAGAAAAGTTGTAACATCTTTCTCACTGCCACATGGACGGCAAAAACTGTCTGCACACCCGCTTTCTTACGTACAGGTATAGCTTCCATGTAGCAGTGAACAATTTCTTGCGTTAAAAGTAATGTTTTGGTTATATTTTTCGTAACCTCAAATTGTGTAGTTATCTTGTGCTTGTACGAGGATGTAAGATGTGTAGTTTCATATCAAGTTATGAAGGAAAATTGTCACAATGTTTTCATTGTTATCGTATATGTCGTAGTTGCGTTTTGAAGTTTGAAAATTTTATTTCTATAATATTGTGGTTATTTCAGTGTAGTGGATGCATGTGTTAATTTTTATTGAATAAGATTGTTCGTGAATAATTAAGTACTATATTTATGGAGAGTAGCATTTTTGTAACACAATGGACGACTTGAAGAACACGCCCTCTGACGTCACATCGCAGGGGAGAGTACTGTGGGAATCAAAGCTTGTTTACAAACATGCTGATTTGTTTGTTGGTGATGGCAGAAACCAAAAATTTTGTGCACTCAAAGACTTGCACGCAAGGGTAAAAAATACTATTTTCAATTTCATGGTTAAGACACGCAAATGCATAAGATCAATGTTTACCTGAAAAAGCGGCAAATTCTAAACAAATAATCAGTTTTTTTGACATACATCTCAAGCGTGAAATGTGAAGTCAAACTCCTAAATGGTTATGTTCGGTTGGTTTAAATTGTATCCCACACCAGACTGAAGCCCCGCCTCTTTTCAAGTCGTCCATTGGAACACATCAGAGTGGTTTTCGTCTGTAACCAGCTTTTACATGCTTTATGTTGCTAACGGAAAATAAAGTGCCTAAAGTGATTGACGTAGGACGTGATTAGAGCAAAAATTATGTATACAATATATATTTGTACTGATATTTATTTGAGTGACCTAGTTTTGAAATTCATGCAAGGTATTTTAACTTGTGTGGCATGGTATTTGTGAATAACAATGTTTTCCTGCACTGTATGTTGGTATATTACGAGTACTTATGTTGGTATCTCTGCTACTGTATTTCAAGGTATGTGTTGTCGCAAAATAAAATCGGTCACTACGATGGTGAACCTCGCTGGTGTAGTATTTCTTCAGTACCTTTTTGTAACAAACTGGTTATGGGCCCAGTTGCTCAGTTCAAATTATGTTGCTTCGTAGTATAAACGTTGTTGCATTTATCGGGCTATTCGTCTGTGTCTTGAGGCATCAAGACATGTTCTCGGCAGTGAATGTTGGCATGTTCATTGTGGGAATTCCACAACTGACGAGAATAAATTAGTCCCATTGGCTTTGGAGGGTGGAATTGTTTCTGGACAAGGAGGGGGTTAAGGATGTCATAGGTCCATCTGCAAAGCCCCAAGAAGAGGTATCGGCAGAGGAAAAGAAATGAGCTGGGCTAGCACACCCTCATTATTTTTCCTCAGGACTTGGTGACATTATGTGTTCCTGACCATTTTAGTTTCTGAGAAGATTAGAATTGTGCACCTACGAGCCACCGCCAATGAACTCGTTAGTCCCCCTCTACTCTACTGACGTCATATGTTCGTGAATCTTCGGGTGGCCTCGGCTGTCTTCGTGCCTTCCCACCCCTTTCCCCTTCCCCTCCCGGCCGTCTATTCTGTGCCGCCGACGCTTGCCTCCAGGCACTCTGCCTCAGCTTCTCGACCAGCATGGTTCAAGTGATCATTCTCGTGGCCGACGCGGCACCCGTGACTTCTGGTAATGTTTGGGGTATGTTTTGATTTGTTTCTTAGTTTCTCTTAATCCTTTAGCTTTCACATTTTTTTTCTGCTTTTAAGTAATTATTCCGTTTTCCGTTATGTGGTACCGTTTTGGCCGCGAGCTGACCGTCGCCCCGTTTAACTTTTCAGTGTGTGATGTATTTTGGTTGATGTATACAAATTGTTATTAATGCCATTTAATTCTGGATCGCCGTTTTGTAATGAATGATACCGTGTAATTTCCGCTCAGTAAACCTAGCAGTTATTTGTATTTTCCTGAGTTTAATTCAGTATTGTTTGAGACAATTTTACCTTGTCCCAGAGTGTGAAATTACATCACCTTTTGGGTTAGTAGTGGATGTGGTAGGAAGAGTGTGCCTTGGTACGAGACATGTGTCTCGTCCTAGACTCACAGCCGTCGTTAATATTGTGCTGGCAGTGTAAGACACGGGCACAGAAACAGTTTGAGGTTCGTGATAAGAAGGCAAGATGGATAACTAGACAGTGTGTGTCGGACAAGCATCTCGAAATACTGAAGGGCGCTGTGACGGCAAAAGAAATTTTCTACAGTCGCTGAAAAATGTGTTCGCCAGGAAGAGCCCCATATCGAAACTGTTTGTCATGAAAAAACTTCTGAAGTTGAGGTTTGAGGAAGGCGAGCTGCAGGACCATTTCCTGCAGGTAGAAACGATGCTTCGTGAACTTGAAGCATTAGGGGCCGTGTTAGACGAGTCTGACAAGGAGTGCTGTTTATTAGTAACGATGCCGGAATCATTCAACAACATAGCCACAGCAATAGAAATGATGACGTCGGACATCACCCTTGAATTCGTCAAAGGACGTCTACTGGATGCAGAACTCCGTTTGCAGGAGGGCAAGTCGTCATCTCAAGATACTAGCTGTTCATTTGCGGCACGAAGAGCTGGGGTTAAGTGCTACGAGTGCGGGGAATATGGTCATAATAAGAAATATTGTTCCAGAAGAAGAAGTGTCACATCAGATGAGTCTGGGAAGAAGTCTAGTTTTTATGGCCATGGTGGTAGTGGCCATTGGTATGGCACTCGAAATGCCAATGTAGCAGCTGAATCTGAAGGTGAGGAAAAGGAACTAGTGTTCAGAATTGCGACGTCTCTGGTGAGTACATATACAAATACGAATACTATTAACTTTGTTTGTGATTCTGGTGCGTCGGAGCATATGTTGAATGAAAAATATAAATCATGTGTGACAGACATAGAAACTTTAGAGACGCCTATTGCTATTGTTGTGGCAGATGGTAGTAAAGTTCTTGTCGCAAAAGAAAGAGGAACTATTGTTCTTGCTCAGTGTACATTGACCAATGTCTTGATAGTAGACAAATTACGATTTAACCTATTGTCTGTTTCTAAGGTGTGTGAAGGAGGTTATAAAACCTGTTTTACTGATAACTGTGTGTTGATTCAGAGTAAGTCTAAAATTGTATTGTCTGGGGAAAGGTTGGTAAACTTAATGTAGTAAAACTCACATGTAGTGGTCTTGAAGAGGTTGTAGCCTCAAATAATGCTGTTACTAACTGTTACTAATATCTCATGGCATGAAAGATTAGGTCATCCAGGTTTTGAAACATTGAGAAAGTTTAGGTGAGTTAACTGGAATTAAGGGCATGGAAGGTATAAAATCCTGTAAAGTGTGCATTGAGGACAAACTTACTAGGCAACCTTTTTGTAATGTGTGTCCTAAAGGTAAAAGATGTGCTGAAATAATATGTACTAACCTATGTGGTCCTATACAGCCTCCAACATTTTATGGGTATCATTACTTCCAAACGATAACTGATACTTATTCAGGGTTCTGTACTGTTTATCTATTGACAAAGAAAGGAGAGGCTAGTAAAAATTTACAAAGCTATATTGAAGGGGTAGAAAGAAAATTCTCATTTACTAATAATAAGGTTTTGAGAATTCGATGTGATAATGGGGGTGAATTTAATTCCTTACAATTTAAAGGTTGGTGTTTTAGAAAGGGAATTGAAATAGATTATACTCCACCATATACCCCTCAGTTGAATGGACAGAGTGAGCGAATGAATAGGACATTGGTAGAAAAAGTGAGGTGTTTGTCGAATGACCTACCCAAGTATTTATGGAGCGAGGCTATCAGGACAGCAGCATACCTGTATAATAGGCTACGTAGGTTTGATGGAAAAATACCTACTGAAATTTGGTATGGGCAAAAGGTGAATTTTAATGTAACTAGGCTTTTTGGGAGTAAAGCATTTATTAAGAACAACAGCCCATCTGTAGGGAAGTTAGACAAGACAGGCATGGAGGTATACATGGTAGGATATGCGTCAAATGCCTACAGGTTCTATGAAGTAGATATTGTCTCTGACGATGGTGAACCTCAACAGTGTAGTATTTCTTCAGTACCTTTTCGTAACAAGGCCTACTATCTAATAGGCTATACATGTGGCATTCGTCATTCAGTGAGTCGTAAATTATCAAATTGTGATACATTATTGCTAAACAATTCATTACTATTGTGTAGTGAATACGAGTGGCTTTCATACAACTATACTGTAATAAATTTAATTAGGTCTAGATTATTGTAAGTTCTATGTTCACCGAGATAGGGTGTGATATGTGTAGACTGCAAGTCTCACGAAAGACTTAAAACTAAAATGATAGCCCTCCCGTTTTATGAAATAAAGAGAATCCCAACAGAATCACTCTTAAATATAATGCACGTGTAATGTGGAAACAAGTCGGCGAGAAAGATGTGATGTTGAAACACCCCATCTAAGCAAGGAAATAGAGAGTTAAAATGGCACTGTTCTAAGCAATTAGCCAAACAGGTACTTGCAAAACATATTCGCTATTTATTTATATTATCATTTGCATAAAAGTTTTAAGCAAAGTTTGTAAGGGTACAAGTAACCTCGTCAACAAACCAACTCTATTTTCTTGTCGTGTCCTGACAAATCCAAATCCAATCATTCGTATGTCTCTTGGTCCTTTGTGTCCTATTGTCCCATCATTCTTTGACATCACCAAGGGACACCCAGAAATGTGATGCCACAATAGAGCTGTCTCATCCTGCAGATTCAGAAAAGCGACACCAGAGTGCAGTTAATTTTAATGGAGTTTTCACATTTTCAATCGCCCTTTATTTTGTTATATACCTATTACGTGGATTCGGGGACTGACAATAATTATACAAATTGATTAATAAAAAAGTATTAGCTGTGTTTTTTAAAAGCTGTTTAAAAATTTTCGTCGATGGACACCATTAGTTGTGACGTCACACGAGAGCACTGGTTCCAAACAAATGTTTGTTTTGAAAGTTTAACATTGAAAACTCCATTTAGCATCCCGACGTATGTTTGTAATTACTTTAAAAATTACAAATACTTTCGTTTGAGCCTAAATAATGTCATACATGAGTGCGGCAGGACTTCTCTCGTAAACTGATATCGTCGGAGACGAAAGAATTTAATATTCATAGCGGGGAAATACATTCGTGCTGGGCCTTGCGACTTGTATAGCATGCATCGTTACGAAATAATTTTGTAAGGGATGGAGATTGTTACAACTTAGGACGTTATAATGTGTTTAATAATATTAAAACTGTATTCTCGCATATTTGTAGGATTGTTCAAACTAATAATTTTTATATTAGACGAAGTTAGGCAGAGGCTGTTAAAATATTCAAATGCTGCTACTGACGAACATTAGGGGTGGCTTATTTATTTAATGTAATATCTCAGTCTTGTGGGTTTGCTAGCTGGGCTCAAATGTGTGCTAAAAAAAGGTTAGACCTATTTCTGGCCTACAGTGTTTATTGCCCCTGTCAGATGATTTTTAGTGTCCTTGCCCTACAATTTTTAGTACCTCTGCCCTACAATATTCAGTGTATCTGTCCTAAAATGTATAATTCCTCCTTCAATGCTCCATGATTTTTTGTGTCACTCCCACACATTTTTTTTAAAAATGCAACTACCCCACTATCTTTTGTGATTATCCTAAAAGTTTCTGTGCCCCTGCACTTTTTAGTTGTCCTACCCTACAATTTTCTTTCTGTAGGCCTACATCAATCCAACTGTACCCTACCCTACAGTTTTCTGTACCCCTATCGAACAACTGTATCCTATCGTACAATTTTCTGTACATCTGCTCTATGATATTTAATATCCTTGCTTAACATATCCAGTGCACCTACCCTACAATTTTGTTTACCTCTGCCCCATAATTTTAAATATTTCTTCCTCGCATTTCCTGCACCCCTACTGTACAATTTTGTGCTTAGGCCAATACCCTCAACTTTTCTGTACGGTACCTCTACCTCATGATTATTTTTAATGTCAGAAGAAGGTAAGGAGGGTTGGGGAAGTGATTCCAACATTGACAAGTATGAATGGACAAACTACGACAAATGATAGAAAGCTGATATGCTGCAGGCTCAGTACTTGTCAGTGTTTGAAACAATGGAGTACTGGAATAGTAAGACAAATAGACAAAATGGAATGGAAATGGATTGGGGACTTCCTCCAAGGATGGTGGCAGAGCGTGAAAGGAGGAGTATAATTGACGGCAGATGAGGTGACATCACAGATGCCACAGGGAAGTTTGCTCTATCCGGTATTGTTCACCATTATGATGAACGGTATGGTTATTGGGATTATTGGCAAGATAAGATTGTTTGCAGATGACTGTCTTTTATACTCAGTGGTGGGCAGTGGGGTCACAACTTGCAGACAGACATTGACAGGTTGTGTTTCTGGACTGTGGAAAACAAGAGGAAGATCAATGTAAGACTAAGTTAGTCACGTTTACTAGGAAGAGAGAGATAAGCAGAGTTATTTACAGATGGGATGGGCAAGAGATAAAATAAGCCATGCAATATAAGTATCTAGGGGTTGTGCTGCAAAGTGACCTTAGGTGGACAAAACGGGTGGAGAAGATAGTTTCGAAAGGGAGAACAGCTTTAGGTTTGCTGGGAAGGGTACTGAATGAGGCTATAGCTCTGAGGTGAGGATGGGGAGGGTTACATTGTCACTTAACAAAAGGGGGGGGGGGGGATATAGAGGAGGAAGCAACAGCCAGAAGATTGAGAGGTTGTAGAGAACAGAGCGGGGTAGGCAGTAGTCTATGTTTGTGAG
>PNEQ01026209.1:0-11660 GCA_003012365.1 Medauroidea extradentata | reverse complement strand
GTAAATGAATTAACATTTGCTATAACAAATAAAAATATAGTGTTGGTGTAGTGAAATTTAATGTAGAAAAATTGGAACATTAATATTTAACTTCGTATGGTTTGTTAAGTGTTTAACATGGTGTGGGGGTGGATACATCGTGTTAAATTAAGTCATGCTTAATGGTTTGCCTCAGGTAATGGTAGGCTGGACTTTGTTGATTCAATTCGGGTCCTGTGGCTTGAATGTTATTACAAAATAAGTGGAAGCGAAGAATACTTTAGTCACAGAATAAAAAAAAATTGAATCCTTCTACAATGTATGAAAATTATAAGTCATTTTAAAAGTCTGATGTGAGTGGACTGGAGATGAATAATTTTTTAAGTTCTATGTAGGGTAGCTAAAATTTGTAAGTCATACATGAGTAAAATTAATAAGACATAGTTTCAACACAACAAAACTAATGACAAATGAAATATGGTGGCCCTCAAGGAGGCCGGAGAATTCAGAGTTTATGGATGGACGGTGTGAGGAATGCAGAGAGGATGGAACTATGTGTGGAGGATATGGAGATGTGAGGAGAGTGAGGAGGAGGGTACAGAGACTTGTGCGGAGCGTGCGGAGTCAAACACAGCATAAATAAATGTGTTTTGAGACATTTGCGGAGCATGCATAGTCTTGTGCTGAGCAAGCATAGTCTTGTGATGAGATGTTTGCAGAGAGTGCAGAGATGTGTGCGGAGCATTCCTAGGTTCTGGTATCGATCTACGTAATAAAATGGAACATGGGAGACTTTCTGAATATGTTTACTGGAATAATGTTAATGAAATTGTAGACAGATTGCGTCTACTAGTTGCTTCTCAGCAGGCCGGAAATAATTCACATACAAATGAAATATCTAGCATCATCGAATAATTATGTATAGATGGCTACATTGAATGAGGCGCCAAAAGACTGTTCGCGAGCTTCACAAGTCTGCAAGGTGAAACTTGCCACGAAGTATAGTGTGTGTGTTTGCTCTGAAGGACTTGTATCAATCAGACTCGGTTGAAATTATTTCTTATGCTTGAAGGTTTAAAGTTTTCAAGTACATTCTGGCTGTTCTAGAGTGTTATATTAAATTATTCGTCGGCTGAGATTATAAAAACTAAGGGTGGTGGGGATATAACAAATGTGATGAACATTGTTTTGCAAGACAGATGTCTGAGCAAGAATTTACATAATGACCTCTGCAAAGAATTCTACATTCATTCATTTAAGCACTAATCTCAAAACATAAAATACATAGTGATCTTAAGGCTAGTATCGCAGAACTTTTAAATCGTACACTAAAGAATGACAAGTGGATGGATATATTACCCGAGCTTGTGTCAATATATAATAATAAAGTTACCAAGTATCCAAAAAACACGTATTTGGTCGAGACGGTATTGAAGAAGAAAGGAAATAAGGTTCTTGTGCGATGGCTGGGGTTCGATGTAAACCACAATAGTTGGATTCGCCAATCGGGCATTATATTTAAATATAGTGAATTATGTATGAAGGAATAAATAAATATAATTGTTTAAAACTAAATTTCTGTGTTATTATTTATCAGCAAATGTTCTTTTACTGGGAATAGTTGGAACTGCTACTGGTGTGCCTAGAAGGCAGTCTGTGATGACTGCGCACATGTTATCTGAGCATGTTGGAACTCGAGGCGATGAACTGGTCGGGAGTAAGCAGTGCAGTTTCATCGTCTCGTCCTCGCGAGGCGCTGGACTGTCCCGTGTGCGGCCGCAGACCCCCTGTTGTGTCATGCTCCACGCGATTGTATAGACCCGTCCGATGTGTGAAGAGAGGATGCGTGCAGGGAGGCTAGCGGGTGTTTACACCTCTACCGGTTCATATTGTCTTGTCGAGTGAGCAGGAAGTTTTCCGTGCCTTGTTAGAGGAAGACGTCGAAGCATTTGATGATATAATTCAACTTATAAGGAGGCATATACTCCAGCACCACCACTCATTCTTATTGGGTGCGACCGAAGCAGTTCGTCACTTCGTAGATCGGCTACACCAGTGCTTCCATCTGTCCCACTGCTGTGGAGCGATGAAGAGGACAACACTACAGGGCTACCGTGACGGGTGTCTCCAAGGTTAAGGTTCTGCCCCTTGAGGATGAAGGCAGTGAGTACGCTCTGTGTACAACAATGGGCTCATCCATCGTGTGATCCAAGGACCTGGACGAAGTGTACAATGATAGTGAGCAGGAAGAGGAGTCGGAAGATGAGGAAATGTGGCGAGAGCCCTGTGCGCTGCGAGCCCAGGTTCGGGGCCTGCATGAGGAAATCCTGGAGCTGCAGCAACAGCTACAGGCTCAGCAAGTCATGGCAGAGATCCTCCACACCGCCACCGCTCGCTTCCAGGAGTAAACTCTTCTCCTCCAGACATTGGTGGGGCGAGGACCTGCCTTGTCGTCTCAAGAATAATAGTGTACTGTGTATATAGTGTAAATAGTGTGTATATAGTGTTTTATTGTGTTGTGTATATAGTGTTATGTTTATAGTTTTTTTAGTTTTTAAATAAATTATATTTTTAAAACATACAGTATGTGTCTTGAGAGACATCATTCGCCTGTCATAAATTTTTCTTAATGAGCATCAGATGCACAAGTCCTTGTACACTTAATCAGCGACTACATTCCACACAATTATATTCTAATGAAATACTGTAAAAGGTTTTTTAATACTGAAATAATTATAAATGATGTTTGTGATACAGAAACAAAGTGTAATACTTGTCAATACTTGACAATCTTGTTGCCTGGAGGTAAGCATAAAAAAATAATAGTAATGATAGGAGCGAGAGTCCTGTCTATGTTACATTCCATATCGTCCTTAAACACATATGTCGCCTGGTGGAGACGAATCAAGTGAGTAAATAGGAAACAAGATGGCTGCCGACTACGACACCCCCTACCAAGGTATGGACAGTGGGAAACAGGAAGAGTTCGTTGGGTGGTGAGTTAAGGGAGGGGAGGAGGAGGAATGGGACATGATGGTTGTAGCTGGGGAACTGATGAATGAGAGATCAGGAGGACAGTATGAGTGGAATGAGAGAGCAGGATAAATGAGAGATTAGTCTTGTAGCTTGGGAGCTGATCAATGAGAGAGCAGGAGGAAAGTATGGGTGGAATGAGAGAGCAGGAGGAATGTATGAGTGGAATGAGTGAGCAGGATAAATGGGGGTTTAGGCTTGTAGCTAGGGAGCTGATCAATGAGAGAGCAGGAGGATAGTATGAGTGGAATGAGAGAGCAGGTGGAAAGTATAATTGGAATGAGAGTGCAGGAGGAATGTATGATTGGAATGAGAGAGCAGGAGGAATGTATGAGTGGAATTAAAAAGCAGGAGAAAATGAAAAACCAAGATGACAGATTTGACATACCAAGATGACGGATATGGTGTACCAAGATGGCGACCAAGATGGCTGCCTACAGCAGACGATTAGGTAGAATGAGAGCAGGAAAAATTACGAGTGGAAATGAGAGAGCGGGAGAAAGTGATACTTAAATATGGTGGCCTCTAGGACATGTAAACAAATGACAGTTGAAATTTGGTGGGTAAATGACAAACAAGAAGGCGGCCAGAAATAAGACACACAAGATGGCTGCCTACAGCAGATGGTTTGGTAGAATGAGAGAGCAGGAAAAAAATTGCGAGTAGAATGAGAGAGCAGGAAAATTATGAGTGGAATGAGACAGCGGGAAATTTTATGGGTAAAATGAGAGAGCAGGAAAAATTATGGGTGGAATGAGTGAGCAGGAGAAAACGAAAATCCAAGATGGTGGCAGTGACATATTCCAAGATGGCGGTCGGAAACAAGATGATGGCGGTGACATCATCCAATATGTCGGCGGTGGCATCATCCAAGATGGTGACTGGAAACACGATGACAACTGGAAACAAGATGGTAACCGGAAACAAGATGGCAACCGGAAACAAGATGGCGGCCGGGTGACTTCATCCAAGATGGCGGATGCAGAGCCACCAGAGTCGCAGCCCCCAGCCACTTGTCCCCGGAGGAACCAAACCCTACTACTGTTGTTTATCGTCTCGTCTCCGCATTCCAACACCCATTGTCTTAGCAAGAGCGCATTCAAGCAAGAATAGGACATGGCCTGCTCGTAGGTACTGCATGTGTGATTGATATTCGTATAGCGATATTTTAATTTACTTAAAGAAGGACACTCAGACATTGTTTGAAAGTTCAAATTTTTACGTCATCATCGTCTTACAATGGATTGACAGCCAACGTTCTTGCTCTACCCAGGCTACAAACACAACTCTGTCAATTTCAACACTGGATATTTCACTGATTATGTTTCTAATTTTTTCATATTTTATATCGCCATCTAGCCATTGTAACCCGTGGTAATATTTTTTTAGCCTGCGATTTGTAATTTTACTTTTTTTATCTAGTAATTGCCATGGAAATGGAGGTAGCAATTTACATGTCACCGTAGTTCCGTCTGTGTAGTCGATGCTAAGTTCTTTAATTATGAATCCAATTTGAGACTGGAAGCCTTGAACACTGACGAACATGGCGACGGCTTATTGTCAACTGACTGCTGGTTCATATCTACGTTAATATTTTAACAACTCTATCTCTGACGTTATATATTGCTAAACGGTCATGAATAATCATTGCATAAACATTCGTATTGGCGGGTAAATTTTCGTCCATTGTCATATCTATGCGCAGATCAATAACACCCGATTTCAACTGATCGCCTTGTCTACTAACATCAAACACAAGCAACGGAGCATCGCGAGCATATTCACTGGGTTCGAGAGTTGGCGAAGGCGCCAGACCATAAAAACTTTTTTGAAAATCTGAAAACATCTGGTATACGAACATGTACGAACCATTGGTAAAATCAACAATCAAATCTCCGTACGGAAAACATTAAGAGTTTAGAAATATTTTAACGTTTTTAATTTTTACGTGATCGAATTTCAAACGATCGGCCTTAATGGCGTTCTGTTTTCCCGTCTGAAAGGCTAGAATAATGTAGCGTGGTTTCTCGGCAACAAAACTACTTTTTATCATTCCAATTCACATTCGTAGACTGTGCAACATTGGGATAGGACTCTAAAGACCATGTTCTAAAAGCTACGTCTACGTTTCTACCCTTCTCTACGAATTTTAGAAACTTTACACGTTCTGAAATCTATACTTGAACATGTGGCAGTAACCATGCTGTGCTATGTAAAGACAAAGATACTAATTCCGGGTTGGCGGCAGTATCCAAGATGGCGTTTGTTTGCGTGTTCGCTAAATTGATGACTAGTTCTTACTAGTTCTTGCTTCGAATTAATTATTGTACGCCTGTAATCTTCAGCAAAACCTAGCAGCATGGATAAAGGCACACAAATTTCAAATTTGCCGCCATCGTAAGCAGGAAGCGTGTAGTTATCTTCAACACTCCAGCCGGACATTTTCGCTGCGGGCAGTTGATTTCGCGTTAAAGAGAGATAATTTTTAATAGTTGCCGTGATGCCGAGGTCTCGGGTCGAATCCAGTTCGACTCCATTCAATTCATACGAAATACGCTGAATCATGTTTAGTATACCGTTTTTAATTATTTTTGCAGTTTGAGGCGCCCTACCATTTGCTTTGGTTATTGCGCCGCGAAATCTAAGATACGAATTGCAGGGGGCTGTGTAAATATCTGAATTTTGAACAGGGATTAGAACATATGATGACAGAGGATAGGGTCCCGGCAAATATGAAACGTAGGAATGAAATTCTGTTTTAGTAATTGTATCATCATAACCTACCGCCTGCTCGACGTCAAGTATTTCCACGTCCATTTTTTCTCACAGTAAATCCTAGTCTTTTCAGATAACGTATGTTTTGACGTGTTAACGCGTCGCCTGCACGTAATGAACTCAACTGTGATTTCTTAGCCCGACCTGGTTTTATATTATTCTTAAAATTCAAACCCCTTCTTTTTTTTATGTAATCGCAGCGTAATTTCTTCATCGCGAAAATTTAATTAGCCGATCTTCTTGATCTACGACATGAACAGTAATTTCCTGCACGTTCTTTGCAGTGACCGGAGCACAAATAAGCGTTTTAGGTACTTCTATCAACTTATATCCTGGAGGTACGTTTGGCGAAAATTCATGCAGTGTCTGACTAGGTTTGCCGTTAAGATAGGACTCGCAAACCAAATTACATGTTATTCGTATTACGTTGATTGGTAATATAGAAACAGGAAGTGTGGATTCGTGCAGTTTGCCCGCCTCATAAATGTTGTTTTCGTAACCAAGCAGCGTGGCTAGCGTATCTTGTTTTCGGAAATCAATGTCCGCACTGCAAATCATTTCACATCTTAAAGTATTGGGATTTTCACGTAGTATAAGAGAGACGTCGGGCAAAAGGCACGGTTGGGAAATTCAGCTATGTCATCGATTTCGTAAGCACCCTCGGGTAAAGTTATTTCTTCCGGTTGTGCCGCTCCGGCGACTAACACATAACGGAATGTCGCATTCCTACGATCCACGTTCGGGACGGAATTGTACGTTTGGAAATCCGTCAGCGCTACTGACCACGCCGCGTCAAGCTTCAGCGGGGAAAAATACTCCGAGTACAGCTCGGAATTATTACCTGACAGAATCAAAGTTATAGACATTTCTGATGTTTTGCAATCAATTACACACACTTTTGTGCCAAATCGAAAGAAATCTCAGACGTAGGTGCCTGCAGTTATATTCGCTGGGCCGCTGTTCCGGCAAGTAGTTGTAAGTTAATGTAGTGCCGCGCATGTAATGTTTAAATTCCGGAAATGGATGCAACTCGCCTAAACTATCGTAAAACTGAACACTGTTTCCCGACTTTTTATACGCTACCCAGTGCGTTCCATTTCCGTTGCTGTTGTCTAGATTAATGACACCTCGCTCATTGCGCCACGGTTTACTAGGCAGAGAATCACGCATGTAAACGTCTCTGAAATTTGGAGTTCTTAATTTGCGCGCGAATTTTTATATGTCGATGTTTCTAAGCGGTCGATTAGGTAATGTTTTTAAGATTTCCTTTTTCGTCGCCTGTTTTCTTTTTTTTTTTTTTTTTACAGCCGCGTCCATTTTTTTCGCCTCATTTTTTGCAGCGCCAACAACCCTGGCAACACTACTAAATCATCCAATAAGGCTACCTAGAGCGCCCAAGGCGGGCAATACCAGCGGCAAGAAACCGCCGCGCTTTTTCCCGCCCTTCTTGCGACGCGATTTTCTCGCAGTCTTCCTACCAAAACGTATGCCCATCTCTCATTTTACTTTCGATTTCATAAGTTTTGAAACGCCCCAAGCCGCAAGTCGTTCACCAAACTTTGAGTTGGATGATTTAGCAATCTCTTTTGCTCTCTCTGCTAAGTCTGCGTCGGCGGGAAACGACTTAAACATGTAGGTGAGCTAAAACAGTCTGCAAATTCAGAAACCTTAAAAGTGTTAGCAGCCGCGTTAGAACGTATCCTTGCTAGCGTTGCTAGTAATACAAAAGACGTGCCGGTAAACACGTCAAATTTAGTGGACAAAAAGCTGGAAATTTTAGAAAAGCGGCTGATTGAAAAACTTAAGGGATCGATTACATCTCCGCTGGCTAAACTAGACATTTTCGAGTTTTTCGAAACAGTGCTAAAGTCTAGCCGATGTCTGAAGTGTTTATATCTTGTTTTATCAGTACACTGGGCATTGGGTTACAGGTTTTGTAATAACAAGATGATATCAGTGTAACCTACGAGACTACATTAATTTACCTGATGGTGAAAAGGCTGCTACAGAAAAAAGTGTCACTTAAAACAAAATCAACACAATGTGTTATTCTTTAACTGCTTAGAATGTGTAATATGAAATGGTTAAAGATTCTACGATACACTGTACTACAAAAACATGTTTATTCGTTTTATGTTATCTTCAAAACTGCTGAAAATGCGGACCGGAAACAACAAACCCTAATAAAATAAAACGTAAGCTACGAAATGACAAAGAATCATATAATATTAGATTAAATTATTTGAATGTAACCTAAAATACATTATGACAAAACGTTTTTGTTTACTCATATAGTACTATATTTCGAAATGTCAAGTCTGTGTAAAATAAACCTTTAGAAATCAAAGCTCGTACGGTAAACTGTAAAAATATAGATTCTTGTTAAAATCGGCCTAAGAGTTCTCGAAATAACACATGTAATGCTAACATACCGGTAATGTTATCTTTCCAAGTGGCGGAACTACGGCTGGAATATATGCTAAAATCAATGCGTGAATGATGAACTCTCTAAATATACTATTAACTGTGGATCTTAAAGTTTGGAACTAAATAAAATACAATCTTAATGTGTTCATACATTGCTTTCTAATTAGTTGACCGACAACAATATGTCGTATTTAAATGAAAATTGGATGGCGAGGTCAAAATAAAAAATGTAGTTACGACTAGCCACGCACCTCTCTATGACAATATATCGTGCTATGTTACAAAACGGCTGACAATAACGTTGCTCAGCGCAACTCGACACTTCTCTCAGCCCTCCCCGCCCAAAGTGACTTTACTTTTTTGTATTTTGTTCATGCCTTGTTCGTACTTTTAAAATGGCTGACATTCTAACGTGTTTTAAGCCTACTTTCCGAAAGAAAAAGTAGGCTCATGAGATCACCTTTCTGTCCGTGTGTCTTTATTTGTGTGTGTCTGTATAGGTGTGTGTGTGTCCGTGCGTGTTATTATGTGTATCTAGGTGTGTGTATGTGTGTCTATGTGTATCTAGGTGTGTGTGTGTGTAGATGAGTCTAAATGTGAGTTTGTGTGTAGGTGTGTGTTTTGCTGTGTATGTTGGTGTGTGCGTATAAAGAGATAGAGATAAAAGACAGAAAGAAGGAGAACGGAACGAATATTTCAAAATTTAATGTATCATAATCGTAAATTCTTTATTCTCTATGTGATCCATACATGAGTGTTTCCTACAACAAGGATGTAGAGAACATGTCCAATTCATGAAATAAAACCAATTATTTGAGTCCATACAGTAAAATAATTATAAAAAGACATGAACATAGCAAACCACATAAAACATTTACACATGTTAAAAATTCAAGTAACCTTGTACAGAATAAAATGAATTACCTATTAAGTACTTCATTACATTATTTTTAAAAGAATGTATATTTCAGTGATACATTTGTTTTGTGTGTTTTACATATTCATTGTAGATAAAACATAGAGATTATTTAACAGATATTGTTGCTTTCTAATTTGAGTGTCGACAGGCGTATGAGTAAATTGACAGGTTTGACAGAGCGTAATGACTTCCATTTTACATTTTGGTAAATCACCTATTCTTACTTTGGCCCGTACTTTGTGTAGTGCAGGAACGTTGGAAAAATGAACCGAAAAACTATGTAGGACACTACGAAGAGTATGTTACTATCATTCAACGGAGACAGTATAGAGAGAAATCTGTAATCACCATGGTGATGACTTGAATAAACGTATTTTTTAACCGATGTAGCGTGCAACGCTGGTTAACTGCTGATACAGTGAACTTGTCATTTATTACTGACTTCTACTGCAAGTGTGATACTATCAACAGAAATTAAGAGATGCTCTGAACACTTACACAACATTTGGGTTGATAGTACAAACATAATTTCTGTACAAGAGAGTTCAATTACAAGTCAGACATATATTTTTAATGCCGAAAATGCGTGAATTAATTACTAATCAGATGATAAAAAATTATAATTATAATAATTAATCACTTTCTTTTTCTGTTACTTACTGGAACAATAGTTGTTAGCCATGAATTTCGTGACTCCACAATTACAATGTCAACATAACGCTGAAACTATGTAAAGCATTAAACAAACACTTCCTGCCAAATTTTTTCACATGCATCTTAAGTTGTGCTGAACAGCACATATCCGTCATCGTATCTTTTACGGAAGGGAACAATTATAAAATTTTGTCACATATTTTTCGTTCCGTCATAATCATTTTATACGGTTAATTCCAAATAAAGGCACGTTTTCAAACAATAAATGTTTTATACGTATGATCTCGTAATCTTAATCTTTTCTCTATTCCTAATGAGTTTTTAAGCGTGTATAAATCGAAAAAATTGAGTGGCATTTGCGGTAAGTTAAACACTATGGCAGTTTCAGTGTAGTTTCTAAGTATGTCGTTTAAAAAAAACGGAATTATCTTGCTCTGATCTGCTGCTACATTAGCTGGTTTTGTAGAAGTTTCGTGGTGTACGTGATAAAAATACATTCCTCACAAGCTAAAGAAGCATTGATACGCTCATCATAATCCAGTTACTGTGTTACTCATTTACGTTTAAAAAATAATCCAATTATTTTCCTTTAATTTCCACATTCTTTCACTTACCAACACCTTAACAAAAGTGTGCTGAAATAATAACTTTTATAAACATTTAGTTGGCCTACTTCACATTCTAGATGTTCAGGGTATACGCTAAATTGAACTATGTTAAAGTGAAACCAATCGTAAAATCATATTTGTGGTGAATTCATATCATTTGAATACTAGAGTTTTGGGCATTAAAACAGTTTTACAAAAATAAAGAAAACATTACGCATTTAAAACACACGCACATGCTTTATTCGTCACATGAATGAAGCATTCAGACTTTGGCTGATAGGCTACAAACTCAGTTATTATTCTTTGTCCAGATATTCTGCAGGAAGTGCTCTGTTCTTTATGATCGACGCGTACACTTTGGAAGAATTCTTTGCCGTTCTGGGCCTTTCAGGGTCTTTGAAGTCAACGTGGTAGAGACCGAACTTCAGTCTGTAAAACCAGGGTATGTTTACATAAAAACAGTTCCCCTATTTTATCATTGGTTCATGATAAAGTCAGCACTTTTGCTACCCTAGTTACTTTTTTACTTCTAGGTAATTTATGTTTTCCTGGCGCTTATTAATACAAACTATTTCACCCAAGAAACAAAGTGTATACATAGATTGTAATGTACTTAAAAGTTTATGCTTATGTTCACAATTAATAATAGTGCGTACGTGTGTGTCTGCGTGTGTGTCTGTGCGTGTGTCTGTGTGTGTATTTATATGGTATGTGTGTATGTATGTACGTATGTATGCATGTACGTACCTATGTATGTATGTAGGCCTATGTATGTATGATGTATGAATTTATGTATGTATTTATAAGTGTATGTATATGTATGCATTCATACATATATATTAAAGTTTTGAAATATATTAGTTAAAATTATATCTTAATACTCGATCCTAAATAACGTCTGATATTTTTTGTGATTTGACAAATATAAATCACCATGTGTACTAAGTACAAAATATTACTTTATGCTTAAATTGATAGTTTTCACAAATTTTACGTATGATTTATCAAGTGACATGCACATTTAACTGTAAAATTAAGTGTCTATGTATTCTATGACAATTGTTTACTTTAAGGGGCCGGTTCATGCGTCGAAAATCGTCATTCTTGCATTTGGGTTTTATGTTGTTAAAATATGGTGAAGGGCATCGAAGCAATGCTCCCCACCACTCCGCTGGCCTGTATATAATCCCATACCACTGCGGGAGGCATTCAGTCGTGGAGAGACAGTCAGACGGGGAGGTTGTGTTGTCCTCTTCTCTCTCCCC
>PNEQ01026208.1:96065-144619 GCA_003012365.1 Medauroidea extradentata | reverse complement strand
CTCGCGCACGAAATATTCTGTCTTCTACCTGCCACCAAAACAACAGCGATTCGCGGAAATCGTCAAGAGGGGCATAGAAATTTAATTTATACTATCCTTTTTGTTTTCTTCGCTGATACCCCCCATCTATCTCGTATAACAAAAAAGTTTCTCGCTTACTATAATTTACTCTGCATTTTCCTGTCAAATGTCAACATGGTATTGTTAAAAATATTTTTTAATAACATGATAGTTGCAGAAAATAAATTTGATCTACATTATCATTGGCAGCATAGTTCTTAAATGCAATATAAAAATTTTGAATACATTTGGCTGAATAGTTTTAGATTTATGATGAGTTTAGATTGTCAGGTTTTTGGGGCGCGAGAGCACGCATCGGCTTGCGCTAGCTCCGAAAGACCCAAAATGGCGGACGATTATACCCACTCTTTATAGTGCCTTAACAGGGGTCCCTTCGCATGAGTGACGTCATCTTAGTAATAGCAGTCAAATAAATTAAAACGTGTGTATACCTATTTCAAGTTTATCATTACTAGAGGCCGGAAAATTTCGCGGATTCAATTACCTGCATGCTAGAATCAATTGCCCTATGCATATTCAAGCCTAGTTTATTAATGGTAGAGGTACGTAAATTTCGCAGATACATTCCAGGTCAGGTTGAACGCCAATTATGTATACTTCATTGTTATGTCTGTGACTTGCTGGCGGTTGTTACGAAACGCGTGTGACTATTGCAAGCCAGTAGTGAATAAGGAAATAATGCGAAGTGCTATCGCTTGCTACAGTGGCGGCTCGTGGGTTGTTGCCAGGTAGGGCCGCAGTTGCCAAGAGCTGTACAGGGTTGTGCGCAGGTTGACTCTACAACCACTGACACGCTGATGTGCAGGTGCCCCTTACTACTGAGTGGTCACACAAGGTCTAGTAGCCGACAAATATTTAATGGTCGTTGGTCTACGGCGCGTTCATCAAGAGTGTACAGTTCCGACTATCTGCCGCCCCACCAGGCAACAACCCACGAGCCGCCACTGGCTTGCTACCTGCTTGTACGGTTATAAGCCAATAGATAATCGATTGTGGCCAGTGCGTGTACAGGACTGAAAAGTCTAGGCTGCTGCCAGATGAATCCGCGAAATTGACGTGCCTCTAATTATTGTCTGTTGTTCCACTGAGTAGCAGCTAGTGGACAAATGTTTGGGGCTTGAGTACAGTTTACACAGAACACTGCATTCTAACGTGCAGGTCATTGAATTCGCCTCTAATCATTACTCATTAAATCACTTTTTCTAGCGGCCGAAAATTTACGTTTTCATGTTCCGTTTTATGTATTACAATAAACCTTTGTTTTTGATATAATGTGATACAATGGTAGGGTCACACCTGAATGTCTAATGGCGGCGAGTTGTCGGCGAGAAGACTGCATGCCAGTTGTGACTTGCGCCTAGAGGCCTTTGTGAAGCGTATTGCGCGTGCTGTGTCGTCCTTACCGCTTCCACGCTAAGCTTAGAACGCACAAAATCCGCTCACCCAGGCGACCACCTTAAGGTTGTTCAAGTGGGGAAAAAACATAATTTTATATTTGTATGAAATAGTGTTAGTTTTGTACACATTACTTGAGAGTACATATATCTCTAACGGAAAAAAATTAGCTCATCTAGTTTTCCCGTAATGGCACTTCAAAGTCAAAATTTGCGTATTTTTACTTCATACAAAACTTGAAAACCAGTTAACATAAAGAAATGAAAAAAAAATCATATCAAAACTACGCGTTACTGTCTATGGCCTGTAGCATTTAAAACCCGTTACAAAAAATGTTTATGTTAAATAAAATATTTCGAAATTAAAATTTTTTTTGGTACTTTTAGAAATTTATTTTAAACACAGAAATACTTTATAATGTGCTTGTATATGCTTCAAGCCGTAGACGGTAACGTGTAGTTTTAATGAGATTTTTTCCATTTCATTATATTTACTGGTTTTCAAGTTTTGTATGAAGTAAAAATATGCAAATTTTGACTTTGAAGTGACATTACGGGAAAACTAAATGAGCTAATTTTTTTCCGTTAGATATTAATGTTCTCTGAAGTAATGTCTACAAAACTAACACTATTTTATACAAATATAAAATTATGAATTTTTCCCCACTTGAACGCCCTTAAACAGCCACGTAGTGATCACGGTACAAAGCGTAATAAAACATTGGCCATGAGCGTTTCACGTCAGCTTCTGTCCAAATTTACACATATGTACAACCGTTTGTAGCCAAACCTGGTAGTAATGTATAATCAGATTGAACAGTGTCTACCGATATCCAACCAACTCCGTCTCCTTTCCGGGTTAGACGCTGTTGGCTTTATTAACCGAGATAAGTCACGCAGTGGTGTATTTGATCCTATAGGCGACAAATACACTGTCAATGAAATATTTTTAATAAGGAAGTAACTGATAAATTACAAAAAATTAACGATGTTGGGTCCGGTAATCATGATTTATGTTACTCCATTACTTATTTTAATCACTTCAGGCGAATGTTTCTTTAATACTGACTATATCAGATTTCTTCAATTGTTCCTCCCCACAAAAAATGTCGTATCCCTATGCCAGAGCTTTCTGATATCTAGGAAACTTGTCAAACACAAAAAATGAATAATGTCACGCCAACTAATAGTTTCTACCTTCATATAACAACAATTACTTCGCTAGCGCTGTCGAACTTTTACTTCAGCATGCCCCAAGCGCTACATAGACGTTCCTAACACAAAAACAAACTCGGGCAGACATCAACTGCGACCATTATCGTGCTCGCTGTACGTATGTATTACTATATTTATGACCAGGTCGTTCAGGTGGCGTCAAATAAGTCGCAGACCAAATAGTCAAATGTATTGGTGTTGGATTGTGACAAGTTTATCTAAAATATAACCCGCGAACATCTCAGGTCTCTATACTCCATCCATTCTAAGGTTGCAGCTAATTCATACAAGAGAATGTCAATAACATTTTTGGACAGCGTAAATTTCATTTGAAACGTTGGACAAATACAAGGTAACTGTGTTACGGCACAATCACAATGTGAGGAATCAAGATATAATTCAAGTGCTTTGATTTAATTAGTTAGAAATTTTTATTTATGTTGCAACCTTAGAGTGGACAGCGTATAGCGATCAGGCGCTTTGACGCTAGCGAGATGTTTTCTGTAAAAATAGTATTTGCGTATATATCCATATATCCCCGATTGAATTACGTCGTCCTTCAATAGGAAAACCATTACAGTGAAAATTGCATAAAAAAAGTCATTTTTATGGCTTTAGCGTTTATCATGGGTAGAGATGATGGTATATTGCGAAAATGTTTTGTGCCAACATACTCTTGAAAACACAGTGGTTTCTTGTACAAGTAAGATTGGGTAATGTACGTCACACATGTTGCAAGAAACAACGGCGGTTTCAAGGTTATGTTGACACAAAACATTTTCGCGATATACCATCATCTCTAGTCATGATACTTTGTAAAATTTCGTATAGTATTAGAAAGAGAACAGTGTAAACATGTTGCCTATTCGTCATCCACAACAGGAGTAGCTTGGCCAGCCCTGTTGACGGGAAGGGGCACTCACCCTCCAACGTCACGTGACCCCAAGAGGGAGATGGGGGGGGGGCGTTGCAGAGGGTCAGGACCCCGAGGCCACGTCAGCCACCTCAGAGAGAGAGGGTGAAGGGGTTCGTGAATCGCGCGGAAAGGGAAGGGAACGACAGAGTAGAAAGGCAGGAAGGGAAATAGCTCATCCCGCGGGTTCTCTGCTGCAACAATGAGCCGGCGTGTTCGTATTTTTGTTCTCTTTGTTTCCCACCCGCACAAGGAAGAAGTGAGGACGTCACGACCGGCGCGTAGTCGACCTTCCCCGAGCCGCGGGCACAGAATATTTACAAATACAGAAGTGAAATAGCCGGAAGGACAGCGAACTGTCACACACGCCAGCAAAATGGCTTCCCTGGCCAGCAACATGGCGGAGACGCCTACCGCCAATCAGCGTAAGGTGGCTGCCTTGCTAGCCGGCAACCAGGCCAATTGGAAACTTGTCGTAACATGTAGGAGCCAAACAGACACGGGTCTGAAATTAACAACCTCGGGTAGCCAATAAGCGACGAATTTCGCCCGTATCAAACGAGCCGCCTCGTCATTTCACGTCGGTATTATTATTTAGTCTGTGCCGCGGGGAAGTCAAGAGTCGCCAGTTGAGCGCCTTAGGGATGAAGAGGCAAGTGGCGAGTCAGCAAGATTCACCCTTACAGCCCGCATTCTTATCACACCAGCAGTCATACGAACAAGTAGCTGAAGACAGCGTGTGCACAAGACTGTGGAGTCTAGCCGGCAGGTCGTTGAACTCACGAAATTCACCGGGTCTCTAGGGACTACACAGTCCTGTGTCACTGTGTCTTCAGCCGCTGTTTATATTTGCTGCTCCTGTAAGTGGCCAGTTGTACATCTGACAAGTTATTGCGGGAGTCGGCGAGTGTTTTCATGAAGGTTTGAATTTGGTTCGCAGTTCTCAAAGACGAGTATTAACAAACCGCGACCCTGTAGCCAGAGTATCCTACGTGTACGCAAGTTCGAAATATAACGTCTGTCCATTTGAATCCGCGAAATTTCCGGGTTTATAGTTACGACCAACTTGAAATTTGAGGTTTTTAAAAGTCCGTTAAAACTCGCATGCTCGCTCAGTGCCGTCACTGGTCATATACTGCCACGGTCACTGCGTTTGTTTACTACAGTGGCGATGTGCAGTTGGACAAATACAAATTGTTTGAAGTAATTGACTGCTAAGATTAACAGACAAGGATCAAAAACAATTAAACAGAATGAGTCAGGACGGAGTGTGTTAATTTTGCGTGGTGATAGCTCACAAAAAACTAAAATGTGTTTTCAGTATGTCCCTAGAGTGAAAAATGTGGGAGTAACGCTACCCTGGAAACTTTGCAGTGTCATTGGCCTATCATTGTTCAAATGGGGCACGACACTTCTGCTTCTAACCTCGTAACACTTTACTGTAATTCAAGTCCTATTACAGAATATTAAACAGGCGCGGAAGATTAATGAAAAAGGTCGCTTTGTCAAAAATTGTTAAGAGTTAGCCGTATTCGAGATCATCGTATGTAAATATATTGAATTTTTGTAACGCCTGAAACATATGCAGGCATAGCGACTTCCTTGCAAGGCGTGCAACCGAACTAACAGGTGTGTTACAATAATCTTGTTACCACGGATTTATCATCTAAAATTTGTCACACGGATGGTGTAACAGTATATGCATAGTTCTGTAAAGCAGTTGCACTCTGTGTACAAGGAAACTGCACTATTAAAAAAACCAGCCACAAATTACGGCAACTGGTATTATTACGTACATCATTTTAGACGAATGAGTGCGTCCTAACCACTGCACAAAACAGGCACCTCGCGAAGTGATGCAAAAAAAATTATTAGTGTCAGCATGTAGACAGTGAATAATGTATTGTAAATAGAAACAACGAAGTTACCTGGATGTAAGATTTGGTAAAACTTAGTGAACGTTGCCATAAACCTGTGGCTTTTATTTTAACAATGCAGTTTCCTTGTCCACAGAGTGCAGCTGCTTTACAGTACAATGCACATACTTTTACACCATCCGTAAATCTTAGATGATAAATCCGTTGCAACAATATTATTGCAACACGACTATTAATTTGGTTACACGCCTTGCAAGGAAATCGCAATGCCTGCATATGTTTCAAGCGATACAAAAAAAGCACAAATTTTACATAAGATTTTCTCGAAAACGGTTAAATCCAACAATTTTCGACAAGACGACCTTTTTTTTTATTAATCTTCCGCGCCTGTTCAATATTCTGCAGTAGAAAGTGAATTACAATGAAGTATTCCGAGGTTAGACACAGAAGAAAAGTGTGCTCCATTTGAACAATGACGGGTCGATGGAATTATGAAACTAAATTTCTGAGAATGAAGTAAACTCATTTATGAGACACTGTACAAAACTTCAATATTTAATGTTAAGTAGTTTTTAAATTTTTTATTAAAATGTTATTTGAAAGTCATTTTCAGTGTAGCATTACTCCCACAATTTTCACTTTAGAGACAAATAGAAAACACATTTTCGACATAGTTTTTTGTAAACTATCACTAAAGACAATGGAAAATCGCGAAAATGTTTAAAATAGTCTCTAACAAACTGTAGTACATTAACCGTGACACGTGTGAACAGTTTTGGGACAAATCACACACGATGTGTGTCCAAGCTGTACAGTTCTAACTGGGCATGTTGTAGAGAGAAAAAATGCTACAAATAAACGATAGCCAATGTTGATACGAAACATTCAGTGTTATATACATCACGTTGGAGCCTAGCAAACAGTCAACTATTCCCGCGATTTTCCAGGAACATGCAAAATACGCGTTATTTGGTAAGAGACTAGACTTAGCAGTCCTATATAATACACACAGGGTTGTAGTACGAGATGACACAGGCCGTAGTCTCTGTGATGTCAGCTACGTGTATGACCGCTTTACAGCAGGTTCGTCACTCGAACCTGCTGCTTATAATAATTGGACAGATGCATTTTACCCGGCAGACCACGACATTTTTCGCCTAGGGGGGAAGTGGGACGAGTATATATAACTATTTGGAGTCTACCTTGGTGGCAAGAAATAACGCGAATTTTGCATGTCTCTAGCTATCGCCACACGAAATCAAATCACTCCGTCCTGACTCATCCTGTATAGTATTGTACCACATTGTACGAGTAAGGAAACTCGAGGGAAGAAGTCAGCTGGGGAAGATGCCAGTCATACAGGTTTTCTACGTTTAGTTGATTATTATTTAAACTGGTTTTAAAAACACATTACTGACTTACACAAATGTCCAACGAAAATTGTACCCAATCGTAATACTTTTTACACACTAAACTCAAACATTATGACTTTAAAACTCCTTAGGTGTAACATCTTCCCCCGAGTTACATTATACCTAGCAAAACACTGACAGTATTCGTTAGTTCAGAATACACTTAACTTAAGGGAAGACGTGCTTTTACGCAGGTAAGCGATACAGTGAAGATGCTTCGCCAATATTAGTTCATTCTGTCTGCAGGTACATTTTTAAAAAATAAAAAGTAATTATATTTAAGGTGATTTCGTTTATTGCATGCAATATGCCGGAAATTCCAACATGGGACTTCTTTGATATAATATACGATAAACGGAATTTTTTGTAAGGGCTTGAGAATAGTATTTGTTATAGCACACGAGGAAGAAACACGACAGTATTTTCTTGGAAAGAAGGCGGAAAACCTTCGTAAAAGAACATTGTGTGTGGCAGTTTCACGAGATTCCCAGGCAGGGGTACAATAGTTAAACTACGTGTCGTATTACGACATCGCCATGCATGGCATCATAATGACTCTACTCGGAGTATTTCTAACTCACGTGCTGAATTGAGAAACTCACTGGGGCGTGGTTTGAAGAATGTTCATTTCCAAGGTATACAAATGTAATACACATTAGCAGAGCCTATGATGTTTGTTAAAAATGATTTTTAAACCAACTCGTTCCGCTCTTTATTTATTAATTTCATCTTTCATTTTCTTGGCGACGTTAAGGCTAAAATGCCTTCTCTTACACTTGACAAATTTTAAACAAATATCACATGCACATAAGAAGTAATAACATGAGTTGAAATATAACTAGAAACAATACAGAATAGTAACTAAGTATATAGAATTGACGTAGTTAAAATAAAATAAGTTGACAGCTGTAACAGAACTTAAATGAAAACAAATCTAAATCCTGGAAAATACTTGAAGCTTACAGCATACATTATCGACAAGTTATTTAGCAAACAAGAATGAGATAAATAACACAAATGACTTGTGCAGTTATGTGCATTATAAGAAAAAATAATAAAATTTAACTAAGTTTACTAATCTGAGACATTACCACTAAATTCAATAATAAAATGTCTTACTTAAAAACTGAGTCAATAAAATCTAGACAGAAATATACGCATAATTATAGGACATGTTATGAAGGCTAATGCAGTAACGAAAAAGTTAAGGTCTTGTGGGTGATTAGAATTGATGGAATCATCTGCGAATTGTCTTGATATGTTTGATCGCATTGCGCTTGAAGGTGCATAGTGTTCCCGAGTTCCTGATATTCAAAGGTAAATTATTCCAAGCTCTTGCAATAGAAATTGTGAAGGAATTATCATATATCTGAGTTTTGTGAGCAGGAATATTAAATAAGTCGTCATTTTGCCACGAATGTTAATATTGTGATCATTTCCCAATACACATCTGCAGCTGTGCTTCATGGTTATTGGCAGAGTGTTATATGACTGTGCCAATCAGAAGAAGGTTACTGCGACATCACACGTCTGTGATTTGTGGGTAGAACCCTGCGACACTGCGAGTTAAAAACATCAACTCACTGACCATGAAGCAAAGACACGGATGTGTACATATGGCCTTGAAGCAAATTAGTGCAAAACACTTTTCACTACAAACCAGTGGCTCTACATATTAAATAGGCACGTGTCACTTTTATATATTTCTAGTCGATCTCTGCACATAATCCACCAAAACGTGGTCCTGCGAGTGACTGAACAGCAAGTTCCAAATCGGAGACTTCGCCATTCATCAGATACCAACCGACAAACAGGCCAACGGAAAGTGCCGTATCATACAGGAGCCAAACAGGCACGGGGTTGGTATCAACTGCCTCGGGCAGCCAATAAACGGCAAAATTAGCCCGTATTAAGTAAGCCGCCACGTCATTTCACGCATATGACCCAGTAAGTATTCCATGGCCGATGGTCTACAGCGTGTTCATCAGGAGTGTACAGTTCCGAGAATCTGCGGAAACAACCCACCGGCCGCCAAAGAAACGGCCTTGACTGCGGAGGAACCGTCGCGTTTGTGCAACCCTGCGCTTCTTCTTCGTCGCCTTCCCACAGGCTAGCAGATGCAGGAGGGTTCTTCGCCAGTCTCTCTTTCTCTCGTTCCCGAGTCGGTCGCTGTGACGTGTCACGCACGAATTATGACAATAAACAAAGCCGAGCGCGCTGATCTCAGCTCCCGCAGGTGCGACACGGCAAGAATCTGCCCCATGAGAATATGATGCGTTGACTCTTGATGTTGAGCAGCAGTTCAAGGTCACGGATTTCTGCACAGTTGTACGCATAATAATGCAGTTGCACGTGTCTTTTTCACGATTTTTTTTTTCAAGGAAGAATAATATTAAAGACATAGTCTTGCTCGTGATCAAAGTAAAGTCCTTAGAAACGTCACTCCACAACACGACATTGGGAAATGTATGCCACTGAATGTCAGTGCTGAAAAACGTAACTGAAAAATCTCGCATCGAGACATAATGATATATTTTTCTAGCCCGTTGCCAACATTGTCCCTTATTACTGTTAAGAAACATATACGTGAATGGCTTTTTATGTAAGAGTATTTCGTCACTGCTGTAAGCCCATTATTCTAGTTATGTGCATATTTTTTAACTCGTGTCTTTACTGAAAACGTTTTCAAATACACTTTACTTGTATTTAAGTCGCCTTGTGATGCAATTCAGCAATATACTGAGAAACGTTTTTGTGAAATATGCCCCAGTTATTCGAGTAAGTAATAATTTATGTACACTTTAACAAAAGCGACGTCGAGACGGCATTTGAAAATATGAATCTTGACCTTGCAATAATACATAGCTGGTCTATCCGAAACTATCTAAGTGTTCATCCTGGAAAAAAACCTCGCGCATCCAGTATGGTTCCCCAGCCCTTATATCTGCCGTTAACAAAGATGTTATTCCTGATATTGTTATCAATAATACCAAACTTCCTCTATCGACTCGAGTGCCTATTGATGCCTATTATAGATTATTATCACGTAGTTTACAACAATCTCGGTGAAAGCCACGTGAAGCTACTGCAGAAACTTCAAAACACGTGTGTACGATTTATTTTTAATTTAAAAGCACTTGATAAAACTAGTACGTACCTAAGAAAGCTATCTTAGTTAGAATTAGACACTAGATCCACCCACGCACTATTCTTGCTCCATAAAACAATTAATTCTTCTTGACCTCGCTAGCTACCTATAAACCGGTTTACCTATATGAATGATCGTCACGCAGTTAACATACGCTCCAAAACTGACAAAAATTGTTAATACCGTTACACAAGACCAAATTATATTCGAACTCCTTCACTACTGCCGCGTCTAAAGTATGGAGCAGTCTGCTATCTGAATGCAGAAAAATTAAATTTACAGTACTTTAAATACAAAATTAAATATGTACTATATTAATCACTCCGGTGTATCAGAAGATAAAGCTACGTTTTTTGTATGTATGGATGTGAGTGAATGAGTGAGTGAAAATGCGAGGTAATTGATTTATTTAGTGTATTTTTGTTGCATGGTGTTAAGATATATTCTTGTAATTTTAATTAAAATATGTAGGTTAACATTTATTTATCACATTTTTGCGCTGTGAGTGTAAGAAAAAGCGACTCTGTCTTATAAGCCTCTGAAGACGTATATTTATAAATAAATAAATTCGTCGTACCAACACATCAACGGTTCAGCACAATGATGAACAACCGTCTTTATTTTACAGTATTTTCCCACTACAAATATATTCCTGAAGGCGTATAACATTATTGACATTTCATGCTCTAAATGTTGTTCTACAACACCATTTTACGTTCTTAGATAACAAATAACTTCCATATTATCTTACATTTGTTGGACGATAAGAAATAACAAAAACATTTATCTTCCAACAAATGTCAGATAATATAGACTCAGAAGCGACGAAGTTATACGGGCGACCTAGAAGCACTCATCAAATGCTGCATCGTCACAACGAACTAAGCACTCAACTATACATATAACGCGCGAGATTCCCGCCGATCCATTCTTACTATTAGATTATAAACGATGACTATATAATTATATTTGTGGAACGACTGTAGCAAAGTTAAGTGCACGTTTCTATCTGGCTTTCACATTCATCCGGTAAGTACATTTTGAAATGAGAAAGTCTACAAGGAAGGGACGTTTTTAGTCATGTTGGAGGGCTTTAAAACAGTGTATTTTAATAAACAATTTGTCTTAAGAGGGCGTGGTACATAATTCAACGCTAAAATCATTAATCTATAACTGTAGGTTTCTTGAAGCCAATTTGCGAAAACTAAACAATAGCAATCCTAGACTATTGTTTTAGCCAACGTTTTAAACAAAATTATTTCCAGTGTTACGAACTTCTGAGGCACAATCTCTGACGCCGGAACCTTGTGCATTTAACTGCGGCGCAAGATATCACGCGTAACGAATTAGTAATTCTGGATAAATATTTACTCATAAAGCTGGCAAACACTATTTATTATCTAGGATTGTCATTGAGTATTTTATCCACATTGGCTTCGAAAAAAGCGTAGGAATCAATTGATGTTTTCGGCGTTTATTTATCTGCCTCACAATCTTAATATCAACATTTCGTTCTTGTCCGAAGTGCGTGTTCATTTTGTACGTTGGTATAATGGAGACACGTGGAATAGTTTCGTAAAAAACGTATTTACGAGTACATTGCAATGCACTTGAATCACGTGGTTGGCGGCGCCCCTTAACTAGAGTGGCTGGAAAATTAAATTTTACAGGTCCCAAAAAAAATGCTCACTTAACCGTAAACAACCTATATCCATGACTTTCCTCAAGCAAAAGCAGCATGAGCGCATTCACAGAGAAGAACTCTGTACCGCATAAGAAATGTCCTTGCGAGTATACTTTCTTGCACATAACTGAAAACGTATTCGTAATATACTTTTCTGTTAAAAGAACACGGACTTAAATGTACTCTTATTTGTTTTTTGAAAATACGGTAAAGTTATTCGAAAATGTTTTGGAGCTCAGAGTAGCCAAAACATTTTTTTTAGACCGGTGTATATCGAAAAATGCCAGCTTTACTTTGTAAAATATAAAGACAGAAGCTTACGTTAGGCTTCGCGCCATATTTCCTCCAGTAAAATTGTGAGGTCACCATTAAGTCCCATAGAAAAATTAATACTGCGTAAAACAGTAACATCAGTTTAGTGCTCCGTACATAAAAGTGATGCTAGAGCCGTGCGCCACGACCACGACGTAAGTTTCCTTCGAAGTCTCCAAGGACTTGGCGCGAACGTTTACAAGAGTGCATGGCCGATTTCATGGAGGGTTTGCTGCAAGGTAGAGATTATAACCAACACAAATGGTACAGTGAAGATATTGTTATTCATACTAACTTTGTTTTCAAAAATGTAATATATCTGCAGAAGCAAGAAAACATAACGCAAAAATTACGATAAATATAGGTTGCACACATTACACTAAAATATTTTCGTTTTACATTTTTCAATTGAAAACTAATTATCATTTTCTTAACTTCAGTGTTTTCTAACAATAATTACGTCTGAAAGTACTTAAAAGAAAGCAAACTTTACAAAAATGTTAATGTATACGCCTATTGTGTGACATTATTCTAGATAAATCTGCACAACTGTCTGCTTAGAACCTCGCTTAGTCACGTGGATGATTCCGGCAGACCTCGTACAGATCATTGTATCGTGTCACACGGGCTTAACTCTTGATGGCTGCACCGGGTAAAAAGAAAAAAACACCGGGTTTTTTGGTCTCGAAGCAACGGCCGCACATCTGGTCAAACAGAGAGCAGGAAACTGTTTATCCACGGCCAGGAGCGAATGCTAATGTATTTGGCGAGTAGCTCGTGCGCCTCTATTCGTGGACGTGACGGCCGCTAATGATTTGTGACCGAGTGCGTAATTAGGACCGAGAGCCAAGAACGCTGTGAACCTTGTTTACGTGAAGTTCTGCTAGGATATTCCGGGGAGGCAGTTCTCCAGCACAGCAGCAATCCCTGCAATCGTGCCCGACGCCAAACACCATCGCGTAAACGTCGCGTCGTAAACTCTGTCCACCTGGGATTAAATTTACTAACGGACCAAAACACACTTTCGTGGGTTGAGTCCAGAAATGTTTCTAGGGTGAACCACCGAGAAATCCGGGACCGACCCCGGAGGAGATCAAACCCGTATCGTCATTGTGGGAGACGAGTAGTCTGACCACTTGCCCTCCGCGACCTCTTCTTCCTATGTAAAGGACACCGTCGGAATGAACAGGCGAGGTAAACATGACATTTCCGAGAAGACTTGCCGACCAACATTCTGCACGACTCCCATAAGGGAAAGTTCTGGTTGGCATCGCCGGAACTCGAATCCGGAGAGCATTGTTTGGGGATGGTCTTTATTTGATAACTGCTCAGCGTAGCCTATACGTGAGTGATTCTAAGCTTAGGAATACCATTCAAAGAACGTCACACGTGTGTACGCCCATTTCAGGTCCTCCATTTATCTCCAATGTTAATTTCACGCCGCCATAAATGACGAAAATGGGTTACTTGTGGTTCATTTTAGATAATAAAAATAAAAATTGTGGAGTGAAATATTTTGGAAGGTATATGCGTGTGCAGTTCACTTTTATCTGAGATATTAAGTAATAAAATTATAGGGATGTCTTACAGAGCCAAGTTGTGCCTAGAGGCCAGGGTTCTACCAAGGCGACCACATGAAGGCAGCCGCCTTAGTGGATGTTTCGCTTGTTCGAGACTTTCAAAAGTGCGGAAGAAGTAAGGACGACACAGCACACGCATCACGATTCACACAGACACGGGCCTCCAGACACAAGTCACCAAACTGGCGAGTAATCTTCTCGCCGTCAAGTCGTCTCTGTGAGACATTCAGTGGTGACTTATTGTGCATGCGTATGTCTTAAAGTTCCTTCACCAAGATTTTCATACCTTAAAAGGACCGCAGAGACAAAAACACCCATTTCCGTCATTTTCAACCGCAGGGAAGTATGCTTGGTGAGTAGCAGTGAACCTGAAACGGATAAACACACATGTAGCGTTCTTTGGATGCTATTTCTAAGCAGATATCATTCATACGCGTTGAGCTGTATTCGAATAATTTTGTAACAGCTGAAGCTCTGCATACCGCACAACGGCTCGAGCAGACGGCCACCATGTAACTTTTCTGTAACCAGTAGCCTAACTAGGTTGTAGAGTACATAAGGACGTGTGCTGCTGCTGCCCAGAACGAAGTGAGGTTCACATCTCCGCCGTAGCCGTCCACGTGTCACGACCCCCACAGCCGTCGCCGAGTTGAAGGGCGTGCCCGCGAAGTGACCGTGGTTCTCAATGTGCGCGCACGAGACAAAGAGCTTGCGAGGAGTATGTATAGAGAGAGATGGCGGCACACACAGGGACACGGAGAAGAAAATGCTGTCGTGGGTGTCGTCTTTGTATCCTGGTCGTGTCCTCGGCAGTTACGACCTCTTGGTGCGTCCCACGGGCGCTCTCCCGAGATACAGCCCCCCGGCGCGAGATGCGCTCCTCCCTGCTCCTCCAACACACGGACGTGGCAACAAGTATGTCGCTCGCGCGTCATTGGTGATAGTTTTTGCATCCATAACGTAACGATTGTTTACTGTGTTTTTTGTATAACTGTAGTAAAACGTGACAGATACTTATTAAAATTATTAAAAATTTGTAATATGTAACACAATGTAAGACATTTTTAGTTCTGAAATCAACCTAAGATGTCAATTTCACCATTTCTACTGTGTTTTAATTACATTATGCCACACGCAAAAAAAAAAAAACATTTATTGTCCATAAGTAACTGTCAAATTTTGCTCAAATTATACGCAGCAGAGTATACAAAACCGAGAAATCGCCTAAAAGACGTTTTCGTGTCCTTTATTCCGATGGATTTGTAATGAGAAGCAATACAAGAGAATAAACAGTAAACTGCCGAAAAAAATGAGGTCACAATTTCACATTTCGGTTGGCAGAAATTCTCTCACGGAAGAACCGCGTAAGGAAAAAACTGGAGACTGCAACGCTGGAATAAGAAAGAAACCCGGTTCCGGGAAGCGGCGTATGTTGAAGATCTCCCGAGAAGTATGGATTGCCAAGGAGACATGCCGGCTGTCAACACTCAGGCGACTGATTCCGGAACATCGTCGCCCCTTCGTCGGAGGCCTGCTCGAAGGCAAATTAATCAAGCCTGCACAGTGTCCGTACCTGGACGGGCCTCGTTGCAACCTGCTTCGAGGTGTCTATCGGGTAAGCAGGTTTTCCTTGTGTGTGCTCGCAAATGATCTGCATCTGAAGAACTCGAGATCCTCGCGATCAGGTTGAGACGGATGAAAAACACGTGCGCAAGAAATGTTGCGGGCTATCACAAAATAATTTCGAAGCAAACTTTAAAAACTCATACAACTCTTGGAAAATTCCTCACAAACTTAATTCTTTGTACATCGTATAAAATCGCTCTCGCCTCCCACAAAGACGATCCGGGCTCGTTTTCCGGCGGGGTCGACTCCCGCTTTTTTTCGCATATGGATAACGTGGCAGACGTCATTGGCCAGCAGGTTTTCTCAGGATACTCCCGTTTCCTTGCTCCCTCATACTGTCGCTTTTCCGTCATAATGCCACGGGCTCTCGAGGTGCGTTGTCCTCTCATCTAATTGCCAGCCCGTTTACAATTGTTTTTTACATTACTGTAGTTTCATAAGTTCATTATATTTCGTTCTCAGTTGAAAGCTTAATATTTAGTTCTGTCCTATAAGCCCACAATAACGATAATGACTCCAAACCAAGTTCACTATATCTCAGTGAATACTTAGAATACTTAGTAGAGCCACGACTTTGTGGCGAAAATATTTTTGCACCATATTGGTGTCGGTGCCCTATCAGCAGCTCGCTGTAATTTATGGTCATTGACTAGATGTTTCAACTCGCACTTGTCTTAAGGGTTCTGTTGACAAATCACAGACGTATGGTATCGCAATAACCTTATTCTAGGTTGGTTGAGTCAAATAAGAGACGTGTCTGAATAAAAACACTCTGCCAATAGCCATGAATCAGAGATGCCGGTGTGCATGTAAGGCATTGAAACAAAATGGTACAAAAACATTTTGGAGGCTAAACTGTGGCTCTTGTAATTAGTAAAATGGGATTATTTTTCTCACAGATTCAAACTCAATCAACGGTTACTTACAGAACCATCCGGATGTTCGAATTACTGTGGAACATGCGTCATTATATAGATCAGATACCAGTCGAAGTGAGTTTTTATAAAAAAATTTTAACTAATTTTAGCACTTTAGTACTTTTAAGAGAAAAGTAAGTATGTAATATCTTAGTCACCCCCAGTGGATGAGCAGTTAAAATTACATTTTCAAGACGTTGTGTTTATATGTGTATGCATGTGAGTGAATGTGTGAGTGAGAAAGATTGTAAGCTAATGATTTACTGTTTTATAATTTATGTTTTATGCACGTTTGTATCCATATGAGTGAATGAGTGAGTGAAAGTGTAAGATAAGTGATTTTTTTTTTTTTTTTGTAATTTTTTGTATAGTGTAAAGTTATATGCTTGTACTTTTATATATAATATGTAACATTAATTGATTAAATTTTTTCGCTAAGAAAATTGTACTGGTTATGGATCCAGTGTAAGAAAAGGCGACTCTGCCTTAACTGCGCCTCTGAAGGCAGGCATTTTGCTGGCTGGAAACAATAGTGTAATCTTAGAGCGTTATATCTATGACTACATAAACGTACTTTTGAAATGCATAATCAAAAACATACTAATCATCGAGATACGACTATTCAATCCCTGGAACCAGTCTGAAAAGCTTGTTCAGAAACGAACGTGAGATGTTAGCAAAAATAGAGAAATAAAAAAATCAACGCAAAACGACTTGGTGTTCTGGAGTGTGAAGTGATGATGCATCGGACGGAAGTTGACGTGGCTTCCCAGGGGAACAATGGGTGCGTGCAAGCACGCGTACGAGCGCGGCGACGTGACGAGATATAACTAGCGGCCGGTTCGTGGACCTCGCAGACGCTGTCTTGGGTCGTGCGAACCTGCAGCCTCTGCCACGGGGGAAAATAAAATACTAGCACCTAAACAGAGGCCATACTACACAGAACCGAGAGTCTGCGCATGCGCCAACACTCCCGCAGTCACGTGTCCACGTCATCGAGGCATATTGATTTATACTGTAAAGTGGGGATTCTTTACACCATTTCGAGGTAGTTATTTTTTTTTTTTTTTAGTCAAGGGTTGTAGCTTCATAAATTAATGAAAACATAACCACTTTAATAACATGTAAAACTCCTTATAATGATTTATTTTAAAATAAACTGATCGGGTAGTGCAAAGTTACCTACGAAAGTTGCAAAGTAGTTTGCGGCATATTTGTGTGGTTTTGGAAGTATAACATTCGCAGTTCATTTATAGTTACCCTATATTTCACACAGTAGGCATATGTGTTGAATTTGTCAAAATCCAGGCTGACCAAATAAAAAAAATATTCGAGGCGATTTAAACACATACTTTGGAAAATTTAGCATGGAGATTCCCGAGAAAACCCTCCAACCAACGGCATCGACACTAATACAATTTTATATATATATATATATATATATATATATATATATATATATATATATACACATACAAAACTGAACAAGGTGTTTTCTATCATCTAAATATCTCGAACCCAACCTCAGACGACTTCCGCTTGCTTCTTTAAATGGAACAGTATTTTGGTGGGCAACGATTCACAAACTCAAAACATTTGAAACGCTGTTCTCTGCACAGGCATCGTATCTGGGATACAGAAAATACTGGCAAGATAAATCTGTATACATATTAAAAATCATATCAGCAAATGATACAATTCAACGTAAGCGTAGTTTATTTTGTAGTGGACTTCTTGTTCAGATAAGAATATATGCTCAACGATTCTCACATATTTGATGCTTTTCGGCCACGCCTTGAATAAATCAGTTGGCCTATCCATCTGGTGTTGATAAGAAACGCTTCAACATTACAGCAAATAGCTCAATATTCCGTACATGTCGTACACCGAAATTCATGCATCCTAGTAGCATAAAACATTTCTGCGTAGATGCCAAATACGTCTAGAAGATAAAGATTCAATGCCCACAACTGTATGCGCATTGGTGTACGAGCACATTATGTTATAATTATAGCCTATACAATAAAATCTGTTAAGGGTTATGATCCCTACCACCTTAGATTTATCTGTTTTTTTTCTCGATAACTTCTATTCCAGTCGATGTATCAAAATTTTTGTCACGACAGGGCATAGATACAAACTTAATTGATTTTCTGTAATTGCTGGAACCATAATATATTCATTATTTTGCAACGGGAAACAGCTGAAAAGGAAAAATTTCTTTATTTACGGCAGCGACTACAGAGGCCATACAATTAACAGAAACAATGCCATATGGATTCCAAAAAGTGAATGAAACCATAAACTATGTTTTGTCAGCGTGAAAAAAGCAAAACAATGTGTCTATTCCCTGATTTATAAGAAAAACCCTAAACCGATCTGACAGGGATCAATCCCCCTTAACGCTTATAGTTTTATAATTTCAAGAAACTAAGTATAATTCTATTTTGAACTGGCGCTCAGCGTTAAGCATGACACTAACAGGACTTGTAATCTAGCCTTTAGGAATCTTCTATCGTAAAAGAGTAGATATAGCCCTGTGTTGTGTTATCTTTCCACCTACCATAACACCACCCACTTTGACAGAAACGTGCTTTCTGACGACACAAACCCGACTCCTGCAAGCAGAATGAATAGTCCAGCAGATGATATTTGAAATATTATCCCCGTCATGACTAGAAGCTGAGGAAGCGCGAGGAGGCGTTCTTTATGTTTCAGACGAGACGTATACAAGCCGGGACGGACTGGTCGACTCAAGTGTTATGTCCGGCGAACGCCTTAAACAGCCTACACGTTGCCATTTAGCTTCTCCAGGACACGCGAGGCTGCGAGAGGGCACGGTTGCCACACTACCAACCTACATTCGTACGTGACCCATCTAGCAGCGTTACGTAAGTGTGTCCCGTCCACGCACTCTTCAAACTGTATTCACAACAGGGCGTCGCGGTCTACCTGCGCGTTAGAGGCCGAGACATAAGGGCGACATTGAAGCACGCATCAAATTGCCGCATCGTCTCAACGAGCCAAGCAGTGGACTAGCGTGCTAGTTTCCCGCCGAACCGTTTTTACTATGGTACATTAAGGCGGCCGCCTACCCCACGCTTCAAACACGTTGCAATGTGTTCGTAAACAGATTTTTGCTACAAAAATATGCCACGTGTGCCCATTGTGCCAACGTACGAAAAGAAAACAAACTTCAGACAAGGTCGGAACCTCAATGTTTAGACGCCACGCTCATTAAAAACAATGTTTGTAAGCCCTCCAACATGGCTAAAAACGGTCTTTTCAGACTTCCATATATCAAAATGTACTAACCTGATTTATGTGAAACTCAGATTGCGACCTGCACTGAACTTTGTTACAGACTTTCCACCAATAAAATTATGTGGTCACCACGCTAAGTCCCATAGTAAAATCCGTTCGGTGGGAAGCTTGCACGATAGTTCAGAGCTCGTTGAGGCGAAGTGGCATTTGATGTGCGCTTCAAGGGCGACCTTACAACTCCGTCGCTTTTAAGCCTCTCACGCGCGGGTAGGCGGCGCCCTTAAGCATTACCATCATTTTAGTGATGGAAAGTCTGTTACTAAGATCAGTGCAGATCGCAATCTGACTTTCACATACATCCGGTTAGTACATTTTGAAGTACGGCAGTTTGAAAAGACCGTTTTTGGCCATGTTGGAGGACTTAGAAACCGTGTTTTTCATGAGTATGGTGTCTTAATAATAAGGTTCCGACCTTGTCTGAATTCTGTTTTCTTTTCGTACGTTGGCAAAACGGGCACACGTGGAATATATTCGTAGATAAAACCTGTTTACGAACACACTGAAACGCATTTCAAACGTGAGGTACCGCCTACCTTCCCGTTAAGAGACTCAGCAGTGACAGACTTAAGTAAGAGCTGAACCGCTCAACAAATGCGCCGAACTAGTGTGCAGGATTCCCGCCGATCCATTTTACTATGGGACTTTAAGCGATTACCACATAATTTTACTGGCGGGAAATCTGAAGCTAAGTTCAATGCACATTTATATCTGAGGCAGTCTGAAAATGCGATTTTTTTAGCTAATTCGGAAAGTTTAGAAATAGTATTTTTAATGAACATGGTGTTTAAACAATGACATTTCGACTATGTCCAAAGTGTATTTTCTTTTAGTACATTGCCGTAATGGACACACATGGAATAGTTGGTTCAAAAACCCCTGCGCGAGTGGTTTACGGATGTTAAAACTATTTTAAAAGCAAAACGCAAATATTTTTGAATTTCTGTTATCATACGATTGTAGATATTATCGTACTTAATATACAGAATTTACAGTATTCCATTTGTATGGATTTTGTAGTTTCAATCCCTAATTTTTCTAAATACCGATTTTTAATTTTTTTTCTCGAAAGCAATCATACTATCGCCCAGTGCTATATAAATAAACGTACGCTAATATAATAACTACTCGGCAAAAACATGCCATCTAATTATGATGAGTAGTTTAGATTTTATCGATGATTGAGTATTCCAGTCGTTCACTCGACATCTTACCTTTCCATACCTCGTAATAACCATCAAAGTAGCAGCCGTAACGGGTATTCCAGTGTGGAACTCCTTGTCACGGCCGAGCTAAGGACGCACGGGGTATATCAGCAGGCGCGCGCAGGTACATTATTTCACGCTGGATGGAGGCGCATCGCTTCAGCAAGTTCGTGGATCGCCGCAGGTGGAATTTGTCTCCTCAGTCACGTCACCTTCGCCGTTTACTTTTTTCCCCTCTGCTGGGATGACTCGAGGCCCCTGGGGCAGCATACGAGCAGGCCACTCCCCGTGCAGTATTTTAATTACTAGCGCTGTTCCGGTCGAGCGAGCGACAATGAAGAGGACGTCGAAGCCAAGTCCTGGACGGCCGGATGGAAGCCGTCGTCTCTCCTTGGTCCCATTATGGAGGCGCGACGGGAGCCGCTAACAAAAAAGAAATAATCCTAGAAACGGATTACAGGTGAAGGAAGGGTGGCGGAGGGAGACTTCCGGTTCAGCACTCCATAAAACCGGCGTCTTTGCTCTCCTCCTGCCGGGTCGGAGACCAACTGCTGCACGTTCCCGTTCCAAAGAAAACATCTCAACTCTCACCAGTCTACCCCCCTTCGCCCCTTATTCACCTTACCATTCCACCGTCCTACGTCTCTCGGCCCTCCTGTACAAGAATGTCCGGAGAAAAGATTTCGGTAATTACTCGTGTTTTCTGGGTCATTTCTCCCCCCCCCTCCCTTTTCTCTTTAACCACGGGGGTTCCAAATATAACCTGTAGGGACTAGGGCAGACACGACTTCACGTGCCTACACATACAGGATGTTCAAAAACCACCGCATAGTTCACCGCGCGAATCCTGGGCTAAATTGGAGACGAAGATGTTAGTGGCAAAATGTACGATGGCATTTTGTATGCAGAATGTGGCAACACAGCGCTGCAGTTAGTCCCCTCTTGCAGTCCACATGCATCTTATTTATCTTACTACTACTACTATTACTATTCTGACATGCATGGGCGCAGATTAAAGTCCCGAGCAGTTCCAAACATGACACTATGTTCACTTGCCGTAACATACATAAAATAATACCTGGACATGGCGCGCAAGAAAGGACTACATCCACGTACTGTCATTGTGCCCAGGATTCACGTGGTGTACTAATAATGCGGTAATTTCTTGACAACCTGTAGTCTGCAGTCTTCTCGAGGGAGAACTTTATAGACAACTCACTGCGCTACGTAACGTACAAACCAAAGAAGTAGCCGAAAAATAAAAATTTTTGCATCAACGAAAAAATAAGACTTCATACAGGTTCGCTTGAAATTAGTTTACTCATAGACGACTCTAAATCAAGAGACAGGCAGTTCCCCGAGATTCTCCATGGAGAACCATCTGAAAATACGTTAGTCATTTCACAGAATACTGACAGAAACCTAATTCAGTGAAGTTAAACCTGATAACTCTCTGAAGAAACTTTCACTTTTGCGAATTATCATGTGTTTCGATCGTCACTACATGAATAACTATTACGCCTCGTGTCCGATCAAATGCAAGCGATATTTTTCGGAATCAGTATTTTTAGGATGTGGGACTAATATTGTTCGTTAGTTTATAAAACTAAACCCAAGCTGTGACGGGAAAGTTACCACAAGCTAGAAACATATATACGCTGCTTGAATAAACATAACTATATATTTCATCAGTCTAATGCTTCTAATAATCTGCTGGTCTCAGTGGACGATAGAAGTGATTTATGACCTATTGTTAGAGGTAGGCCCTAATGGTTTATCGCGGGAAAAGTTGACTGTTTGATGGATTTCAATACACGTCCAGCTTACCAGAAGATTACTGGCTTTAGCTTGTACGTGGAGCTGTTGCCCTATTTGACTGAGCCAATAAGAATCCCGATATTGTAATATTGGATGCCTGGTATTGGTCTGCAGACAGCTACGTTCTGTCAGTGTTTTCAAGGCTATCTTGGCACAAAACATTTTCGCGATATACCATCATCTCTACCTATTGTATTGGCAGTTATTTTCAATACACTTGTGATGCGTTTTGACAAAGGGATATTCCATATAGTTGTATTATGGTAAATATATACACGCAATGAAGATATTCACTGAACGTTAAAAGCGGTCTGGTAAATGCTCTCTTCAGTTGTGCCGCTAAAAGTTATATAAATCTATGTGGCTTCGTCTTGTCTCCAACACAGTTGTTTTCTTTGCCGCTGGCATACTAGAGCAATATGCACTAAATTCTAGTCAACTGACACCATACATTAGGCGCGAGTTTCATTCATCACTGTTATAATCATGCGCCTGAATAAAGTAAAAAAAAAAAACCCTGTTTCACACGGCCAAAATCAAGTTTCACAACACACCTACTCAGTCTTGAAGAATAATATGCCTACGTGAATGTTCACTAAACGACAAAGAATTCGTAATTAAGTTTTCAAAAATGTTTACAGATATAACATCTCTCCGCATAAAAATATTATATTTTCACGAAGAAAATCTTAAGTAATTTCTGGTCTTAAATATACACAGCAAACTGAAAGCCTTAAGGTTGCGGTCGATTTTAACGGTGCAGTTAAGCAGATACGAAACTGTTTCGTTTTAGAATAAATTCAAACTGATGTACTCAGTTGCAAGGCATTTTTAATACTCGATACGCTGAAATGGACTTACCTGGACTAACCGATGTCCTTTCCTTGGAAATTATTTATTTATTTTACTAAATATGACGTAGAAGGTTATTTATTCTTTATTCCGAATACTATCGCGTCTGGAGACCATTTAAAGTACTTAGTTTAGAAACATAGTTTATATTGCACACGCTTTTAATTTAATTACAGCATGTGCTTAATGTAATCTGGAAAATCTGATGCTCAAAACTAGTCCTATCGTAAAGCACAATGAATGAGTACTTATAAACAACAAATTAATAATAACGTTGGCATTTCTGGCGGATATATCGTACAGTAATTAGTCTAAAACTGAAACTGTGACAGTCAATATACTAATTTTCATGTAGTCATGCCGTGTCTCATCAAAAAGGGGAAAAGTAGTGGAAAATGGTTCAAAACGGCATTTTTAGGCCTTCGGCATCTTTAGTTGCTTGCTTGAACTTTCAACGTAGGCTGTGTCTCAAATGGCGCAGATAGCACTCTCTGGCACCCTCTTGACGTCACTGAGGTACTATCTGCTTCCCAAATTCGAGGGAGAGTGGGCGAAAGGGAGAGTGAGCCAGAGTGAACGACGATGCTTCCTCGCTGCACCCTCTCGCATACTCTGCGGGAAGACATCTTCGTTTTCATTCAAAATCGAGAGAAATATGCGGAGTGAAAGGAAACGTTTGTGTCGTCTTCTTCTATGTTCTTCGCTGACATTATTTAGGATTATTTCCAACACAGCAAAGCATCCCCACGATCCATATTCAAACCATAAGCTAACTGGAGCTGGATCATTTATTTTTCCCGCTTTCCTTTTCTCACGCTAGGTTGCAGTGCTTCGAGGGTGCATCCGAAGACGGCTGGCTCAGTATGATTGACGAGTGAACCAGTGAGCGAGGAGAGCTTGCGTGTTATCGGACTACAACGTGAGCGATCGTGATGTGGAAGCGGGCGGGCTGTAAAGCCAACGATAGCTCGTTCAGCAGTTGCCTGATCGCCTCTAAGCGCGAAGATACTCAACCGGCACGTGCCTTCCTCTTCAAACACTTGTCATCCAGGGGCGCAGCGGCCCAGCTCGGTGTCAAGACCTTCCCCTAGGCCTGTCCTCGCGAGGTAGGCGACATCGTGGGGCTTCTGGCGGGAGGTTATGTCGCCGGCAGAAGTCATACAAGCTTCTGCTAACTATCCACCACACTTCCTCCCACCCCTCCTCAAGATCACACCCGCACACCGTGACGTCCAACGTATTTTGGTTAACGTTTACATTTTCAATTTTATCGGTATCCGTCAGACCACATCGCCCCCCACCAAGGCGATCCGTGTTCGATCCCTTGCGGGGCTGGTCCCCGGATTTTCGCATGTGCTGAAAGATACCACTGGTAGGTGGATTTTCTCTGGGTAGTCCCGTTTCCTCCACCCTTCCCATTCCGGTGCCTCTACTTTGCCTCACTCCATGCTATCCTTCGAGGCAAGTAGATGCCTACTGTCACCCAGTCGTAAGTAGAACTCAGTAAATGTACGAGGATAGGCATATCCTTGTTAGTATTTAAGTTTTGTTTCCAGCGAAAATTAAAACGTGTTTAATTATAATAAATACAAAAACTGGAAAGTGACTTACAGAGATTTTATACGAAATTAATTTAGAGATAATACTGAAAACAATTAGTTTAGCAGAAGTTGCGATGTGTAAAAATGACAATACCCGTAACGATAATTTTACGCTGTTACCGCTTGACAGTGCTGTTTATAAACATACAAAAACATATTTTGAGTAAACCCCTTTTATTTTTACAACGGAGAACAGTGATTTGCCACGTAATATTTATTTATCGATATTAAATTGCTTCGCTACGCACGTATAGGCTACAATAGAGCGTCTGCGGTTTGTATCCTCATTCCGGAGGTTCAGAAGTTCACCATTCGGTGTCAGCCACTTTGATTTGCATCTGCCATAAACAATGGTATTTGAAGTCGTTTGTGAGGCAGACGGGGGCTTCCAGTGGCGTGGTTGGATCTCCTGGGAAGAACCTGTGACGAGCTAATTACCGTCGACTCCCCCAGGATGCTCCGAGGGAGGGACATACAAGGTGAAGGTCGTCGGCGTGTGGGAACATACCACGTCCACTTTCACACTGCCTTCCACGACGTGTAACAAGCAGGCGGCCATTCCCTCTTCAACAATGCCTTTCACGTGAACAACAATTAAATGTAATACACTCTCAAACAGGCGCGGGTACGGCAACTCAAGTGAGGTGCTCGCAAGAGTTGGTAGTTTCTTGTGATGGTTAGAGATGATTTATCGCTGGAAAACTTGACTGTTTGCTAGGTTTCAATGTACGTTCAACTTACCAAACTATTACTGGCTGTCGCTCGTAAGTGGAACTGTTACCCTATTTGACTGAGCCAATTATAATCCAGCTACTGTAACATTTGATGCAGGTTATTGGTCTGCAGACAATTATGATGTGTCAGACGTATATTACGCAATCATACGCGATGCAAAGAAACTATAGAGTTTTAAAGGGTAGGTTGGCACAAAACACTTTCACGATATACCATCAATAGAGACCCGAAAAATTCGCGTTTTCTTTTAGGCGCAAACAATGATTCCAGCAACTATAGGTCTGCATCGTGATCACAACTAGCCGATAATTTACTCGACATTTCCTGGAAGTAACTGAGCCAATAATAAAACTGTAACTGTACATAGGCCCATCTCACTGTATCATCAAGCAGCTAATAAACAGCTGCTATCACATCCAGTACACAAATATTCTTGGATGCTAGCCTACAGGTCAATGAACCCGCGAATCTTTCCGGTCGCTACCCATCATCTCTAGTGATAGTGATTTATCGCGGGAAAAGTTGACTAAAAGTGTACTGCTTGATAGGCTTCAATATGATGTATTAATATTCCAACGCTTTTCTTTCGTTATTGGTGGGGTCCCTGTTTGCTGAGCCGATGACAACTCTGGTGCGCTACGGCAGAACGCCTGCGATTCTTTTGTAAACAGCATCATCGTGCCACATACATATCGTCCAATCATACACAAGACGCTACAGTGGTCTGGAGAATACGTTGACAGAAAAGATTCTCACGATTTTCCACCATATCTAGCCAATTCTTTTAATTTATCTGTCAAGTCAGGTAATTATATACAATGGTACTAAGTTACACGTGCTTAGAACTAAATATTTTCGTAGAAAAAACCGGCTTACGAACACACTGCAACGCATTTGAAGCGTGGGGTATAGGCGGCCGCCTTAAGAGGAGTCGCTAGCAACTTCATCAGTAAAATCATAATTGAGGCTTGGATACCGATAGCTTTGTAAATAGCTGATCAGTGAATTCAAATTTTTTCCCCGGGGAAGGTAGAAAATTATTAATCATAGATCCCACGTTTGAACTAAATACTACAGTATGTCATTAAAGAGAGAAAAATAGTGAAAAATGTCTTCTTAAAAGAGCCATTTTTAGGATTTCGGAGCTCAAGACTGCTGAAGGTAGGGGATAAACGTACAGCCTGACATCCGTTGTTCAATCCTTTGGCTTTCGACATGTACGATAGTATAAACTGTTGCATGTTTAATCAGCGCACTGAAGAATTACAACGAGCACTATCTGGACCAGGAAGCGCGCGAGCTCTAAGCATGACACTTGCTCGCTCATCACTTGTCTTATCGCCTGTAAGCGCAAAGAACTCAACTGCCGTCTGTCTATCCCTCGTGGCAGGGCCGCTTCTAAAAAAAGGGGGGGGGGAGATGGGCATTTGCCCTGGGCCTCACATTCTAGCGGCCACACTTTTGAATTAAAAGAAAGAAAGGAATTATTAATAATTGAAATGAATGTGAATGTGGCACAACAATACGAAGTATTTATTTAGTTTTGTAAGAACGGCATTTTAGTAACTTACGTTATTTTTGCTATGCTCGCACTTATATATATAAATTATTCGTAATATTTCTGCGTGAACTGAATGAATTTTAATGTGGTACTTGTAATTCTAATGTTAGTTTAGTGAATACATGCCAATACAAAGATAAATATGCAATACCTTAAATTTATCACTCCATCTAATAAAGAAAATAACAGGGGGGGGGCCGCACTCAATTTATGTTACCCAGGGCCTCAGATTCTCAATAAATGGCCCTGTCTCGATGACTTCTATTAAAGGGGGGAGGGGTAGTCCCCTGGCCCTGAGGGCTTCCTTCTGAGTCAGCCTATGATCATAACTTCACTGTATAATTTTTCTGATGTTTACATTTCTCTTATAAGAAAAAGTGTCTACAAATATGATTGCAGAAACCCTGCTTCTTAGGAATCCAGGATAGTTTTAACTTCAAAACAATGGATTTGCCAGAAATATGAAGCGAAATGTCAAAATCATTCAAATTCGACTATACTTGAAGCTAATGCCCCACCAACCTCGCTGGCGAGATAAAGAACTGATGAGCATACATTTTGCAAGAAACTTAGGTATCATTAAAAAAAAAAAAAAAAAACAGTTGTCCGAGTGATATTGCAAGTCTACATGGAATTATTAAATCCTAGAAATCCTACGCAAGATTGCAGTATGTATTAGGCATTATTATTTCACATTATCTTCAAATACACAAGACTACTGTTACACGAACTGTTTCATATTATCTCTTGCGCGTTTTAGCCGAAGACTATGACAAAATCTTCCTAAAAATGGCTGGCGCACTAAATATATGGATGACCCGAGTCCCTTCGAAACCTTGAGATGTTTTATGACGATTCCCCTAGTGGCTCATAGACCTACTGCTTCGCCGTGGGATGCGTTACATCGATTGCCCAAATGGCTACTGGAGTCCTTGGAAGGGACCTTCCTTCTGAGCTACCGCCCAGCAATCTCGGTTAGAGGCTCATACATACCTTTATACGTACTTTTTCTTTTTCCTGTAATGAAAACAACTTATTGAGTACACACATGTTTGACTGAAAAACTGAAACGAAATCTACAAGCTCGTGATTGCTGCTTAAATGTACTAAACGAATTTAGCTCTCAAGAAAAAAAAATTAACTAATGGAAAACTCAAACTTTGAAAGAAATACTGCTCCCCTGAATGTACACGAGGTAAAAGTACAATACAGTTTTTAACAGTGCAGAACTGACAATTGCTCTATAACGACACCAGATAATGCCATCACTCCTTGAGACAGCACGCGGATAAAATTACTTCGTGTTGTGTCAAAGGTAAACCTGTTATCAACATGGAAGCAAACTGTCGTACAATCCCAATCTATATCGCTAAGAGAAAACAGAATAAGTAAATATAAAACTAAACAGAACTCAATTAGCGAAATTTGTGGATACCGAGACAATATAAATACAGCAAAATCCTGCGGATCGCGTCGCAGTATTATTTTCTCTGACTTATGTGTGATCTGTAGAAAAGGTGATTTATCGCGGAAAAAGTTGACTGTTTGCTAGACTTCAATGTAATGTATTCATTTCTGACGCTTTTGTTTCGTTACTGGCGAGTCCCTATTTGACTGGGCCAATGATAACTCTGGTGCGCTTCTACTGAACCTCTGTGATTCGTCTGTAAACAACTAGAATGTGCCACATGACCGTCGGCCAATAATACATGATGCAGGACGCTACACTGATTTGCAGAATACGCTGGCAGAAAACATTCTCGCGATTTTTCACCATTTCTAGTGAGCTGTACTGATTCGCATAATTTTGACGTCTCCAAACCACTTATTTGTATATTACGTAAATTTACAGTGAAACTAAACACAAGTCCACAAGCATGCGCTTTTTTATCCCAGGAGGTGACAACAATATAAGCCATACGGGCGAGACTTACGCGCGATTCAAGAATAATACTGCCTTTATGCTGGGAGCACTAAATTGGCGCGGAATGTTTTCATTGTAGTTTTATAAATCTTGTGACCCAGTATCTATATTTGTGGAAAGTGTAGCCAAAATGCTGCCTGTTTCTCTTTTTCTGTTTTACGAACCAGGTTGGTAGTTTTACATTGCATTTTGAAGTACGGAAGTCTGAAAAGGCCGTTTTTAGCTATGTTGGAGGGCTTGGAAACAACTTTTTTTAATGAACAGGATGTATTTACAACGACATTCCGTCATTGTCCGAAATATGTTTTTTTGTCGTACATTAGCACAATGGTCGCATGTGGAATAGTTTCGTAAAACAAACGTATTTACGAACGCATTGAAAGGCATTTGATGCGCATGGTAGGCGACCACCTGTATGGAATATTTTGGGGGATACGCCACTGCAGTGCCATTGTCGTCCCAGGATATTAATAGTGAGACAAGAAAAACAAGGATAAATAAGCCGATTTTGGCAATACATACACTAACAAAAATAAACCATGAAAAATCTGCCCGGCTGGCTTCATAGTAGAGGCTGAAAGAGGATCTGTAAGCGTCAGAGCACTTCACCTTGTAACCGCGCCGTGTAACGGTAACTGACAGTTTCGGAAAGCAACCAACTAGTACCTTTGTATCAAAGAAACCGCCACGCCATTTCTCTTCTGTAACACATAGCTATTCTGTGGTCGCCGGCGAAGCTATAGGACGTAGAAATAAGTGGGAGGGAGGAAGAGGGACTCGCTTATCTCCGGGTCGCGTTGGTCGACGATGCCATGGCACTTTCTCTCGCGTCTCTTTTACCCGCCGTCTGTTTACGCCTCTGGTATTCAATCTTCCTCGTTAGCGTACCCACAAATCTCTTTATATTCACCTTCGTAACCCCGAGTATGCTTTCTACGTGATGCTACATAGTGTAACCTTGCCAGGTGGCGCATACGCAACAAGTTGGATTTGCACTTAGGAGGACCAAGGTTTGGTCCCCGGACATCCTGATTTCGAATTTTCATGGGTCCCCGAACTAGATCCTGCGGAATGCTGCGAGGGTCATTGCCGATCCCTCTTCTATTTCCAGTCTTTACTACTGACGTTCCACCAATAAAATTATATGGTCGCCGCATAATCCCGCAGTAAAAATGGATCGGCGGGAATATTTCCCTCTAGTTCAGCTCTTGGCTCATGTGGTGATGAAGAATTTGATGCGCACATCAAAGTCGCCCTTGCATCTCGGTCGCTTCTGAGTTTCTAATGCACGGGTAGGCGGCGCCCTTAATGTAAAGACTTCCCCTGTAAAAAGCCTAACATTGTTCAGCGTCAGGCGCAGAAAAATACATGAGGAGGACATGTCCTCTTTTTGACTGACGTCTGGTAACCCAACCTGCTACGAGCAAGGGGGTCGAAATGTTCTATAAACTGCGACGTAACGATCTCCCAAGCTCGTGTGCCGACTGCGGTCACTCCTAGCACCAGCGGCTCTTACAACTCGCCGACCAGAAACCGCGTAGTCATCGCCACGCATTTCTCCTGACGTGTTTACATTATTATTACTTTTTTTTTTTTTTTTAGGTCGCAAATCCTTGGAGCGTTGTGGTTCCGGGAGACTCCGCGGACGATTAACGACGTCAGGAACGTGTGTGATGAAGGGAGAGCCACCGGCTTGTTGACTGTAATTGAGGTAAGGTCGTGACATTGGCACTTCATCATTGCAGCAGGTGCAAGAAATAAAAAAAGCGACCACCTGAAAAAAAAAAGAAAAAGAAATTGGGATAAAACGGATACTGTACATTATAAATTTGTGTCCACTACCTTAGCATTTTTCTCTCCCATTGAATGAGTATGAAAGAAGAAGTCAAGTACAGAAAACTGAAAGAAATAAAAATATATTTTTTTAAGAAATAAGAAAACGAACAAGTTAAAATATACCACTGAATTTATACGCGCCAATGTAATACTAACTTAAAAAACCAACCGATCGAGACTACCTTGCCCACCTCACGCATAGAAACAGTGCAAACGAAATCAAAATATTATCTCCCATGCATTTCTTTTAAGATAAAGAGGATATAGTTATCTTTGTTGACCGTAACTGTCCGTGGCCGGAATTGTCAATAATTGATGACAACTTTTACAAGGACAGGGGCTAGAAATGAGTCGGCCATGGCCTTTGTTAAGAGCGTTCAAGTGGGGAAAAATTGTAACTTTATATTTGCGTGAAATGATGTCTGTTTTGTAGATGCTGCTTGGGAGTACATTTTCCTCTCAGATAAAATAGCTCAGCCCAGATTTTTCATAATGGCGCTATGCCGATCTACGGTGCGAGAGGTCCTGAGTTCGAATCCCAGCACGTGCATGGATGTTTGCGTCGTTCAATAAGGTTTAGAAAGTTTGTAAGTCGTCCCTTATCGAGCATAACAGCATAAAACAATGGGGCGTAAACAAACCATGTAAAATAAATTTTATTAAAATATTTCCATAACGGCATTTCAAAGTCAAGTTTTGCATGCTTTTACTTCTTACAAGACAAGAAAACCAATGAAAATAACACTATGTAATAACTTATATTGAAACTTATTTTTACGGGCTACGTCTTTAAAAATTACAAATTACAAAATTACAAAATATTATTGCAATATTTAAAAAAAAATACTAACATCAGGCCTAGCAAAAAAATCTGTGATTTTTTTTAATAAAAAATATTTTATAATTGATTTTTATGTATATCATGACGTAGTCTGTGACATATAATTTCAATATAAATGTTTTTTTTATTGAATTGTGTTCATTGGTTTTCGCGGCTTATACGAAGTAAAAATATGTGAATGCCGACTTTGGAATGACATTATGAGAAAACTGGTTAAGTGTGTGTGTTTGTGTGTATGTGTCTATATATATATATATATATATATATATATATATATATATATATATATATATATATATATATATATATATATATATATATATATATTGTAATGGGAAATTGTACTCCCACTTCATTCCACCATTCGCTTCGAGCGCTCGGCGAACCTATAAAACCGAAATCAGAATGTTGAAAGCAGGTATTCAACCCGGGTCCTCCAGAATGTAAGTCCAACGTGTTACCGTTTAACATAAATAAAACTACGTTAGAAGCCTGCACTCATATACCGAACATATTTTTGTAGGCGAAATAAGAACTTAAAACTTCTGTTTAAGTAAAAAGAACTTTTTTTTTTCCGCTATCAGATACTTTTACAAAGTATGCAGTCCTTTTTAAACCACGCGTAATCTAATATTTTTCATTCTCAGACACTGTTACAAAGTATGTAGCCGTTTTTAAATCGAGCGTTATCTACTTTTTTTTTTTTCGTTATCAGACACTTTTACAAAGTATGAAACTGTTTTTATATCACGCGTTACCTAATTTTATTTTCTGTTATCAGACACTGTTACAAAGTATGCAGCAATTTTTAAATCACGTGTTATCTTCCATACACGGTATTGTCTTTCATGGGCGAGTCAGGTGGAGGCCTTCGGCTGTCAAAACTTTAAAAATATTCCATGCATCGTTAATAATCTTATGCGCACAAAACAATAATTTGAAAGTCATGCTGGAAAAGTAATTTTAAGATCCAAGGTCTTCTACCCAGTGCTCGAACCACTGCATTGATGAAGGAAAGCAATGCATTGGTGCGAGCGTGGAATTTCGTCATAAGAGGGTGTTGGGAGGGGGACCGAGCGCATGCGCAAGGCGGAACATCGTAGCTCGGTAAATACCTATACGCAACTGGTGACATTTGACTTAATGTTTCCGGTACTTAAGTATTTCGCTAACGGAAATATTGACATATTATTATTATTATTATTATTATTAATTTTTTTTTTTTTTTTTTTTTTTTTTTTTTTTTTTTTTTTTTTTTTTTTTTTTTTTTTTTTTTTTTTTTTTTTTTTTTTTTTTTTTTTTTTTTTTTTTTACCTAGCACGCAAATATTTCGAGAATAAGACTCGGATATTACAACATTTACCATATTTTTAATATTTTACACAAAAACAGCCACTCCATATATTTACGAAACTTACAGTTCACTTACTACGAAAATTTCACTAACGCTTTTTCTAAGATTTTCCGAGGGGTAAACCTATCTTACTTCGAACTTTAGTAGCAGAAATATGTTAAACATTTTATTGGGGAAGAATACGTGATACAATGGTCATTTACTGCCGAAAATACACATGTCTGCTCTCCGTTGGTAAACTAGAGAACTCTGCGTACAGATCCTTCACAATTCTATGAGTTCTGTTAAGTGGCTTACCACGATAGTAAGGTATGTCACGACATACGTATGCTCCGTTTACCTATTTGGACTCGATGTTATGAATCAGTAGAATGCGCCAATTGTAAGGTTCGAAACAGTATTACAAACCTTATTCTAGTCCTAGTTCGTATTTTAAACAATATGTTAAGAGTATTGAAAACGTTTTGTATAGAACTGATTCAAAGCTTATGAATATTTTATAGGCTTACATATGTAACAATTGGCACACGTCGGTTTCTTTACTCATGAGTAGAGACATGCAAAATTCGCGTTATCCTCTGACAACTGACTAGACTCCAAGTGACTATATGCTCGTTCGACGTCTCCCGCTGGCCGATATTGTCGTGACTTGCCGCGGAGAATGCTTACACGGTAGAGAGGCCAACCTCTGTAACGAAGTAACACACGTAAACGACAACACATAAAAGTTCCTGGCCAATCGAATCGCAGATCATGCTTTGTTATTTATAGGAAAGTGAAGTTTAGTCTGTTATCAAATCATAACGCGAATTTTGCATGTCTCTACTCATGAGATATTAGTACTGCAAAATAAAATTATCCTTACGAAAAAAACCATCTGATTATAACACACGTACGTATATAATGCTTATCTGAAAACGGCCATATTGAATTTGAATTTAGGTTTTCAGTTTATCTAAAACGTAAAGTCAATGCTGATTGACATTAGCTTTTCCGACTCTATTGAATACGACTACATAAGAAACCATGCACTGTATTGAAAGCTATCGTAAAGGCAAATGTTAAATGCTAAAGTTTTAAATTGTGTAACCACCTTAGGGGTATTGATTCTTACCAACTTTGATTTATAACTTTTCTTTATAAGTCCGGGAATAAAGAGACTATTTTTCGTTTTTTCACATTGCCAGGCAATAGTTTATCGTTTCATTCACGTTTTGGGCTTCATACGGCGTGGTTTATATTACTTTTGTAACCACAGTCACTCCCGTAAATAAAGCATTTTGTCCTGTCATCTGTTTCCCATTACAACATAATGAAGATGTTGAGGTTGCAACACTTTCAGAGAATCGATAAGTTATTATCTGTGCTCTATCGTGCCAAAAGTGTCAATACACCCATTGAAACAGAAGTTATCGAGGAAAAAACTGATAAATCCAAGTGTATATCGCAATTTTTATCACCATGTTTTTATTTTGCATTTGTACCAAACATTTTTTTCTTATTTTAGACACAATGTGACTAAATTTGGCTCTTATGCAATTTTTTTATCTCTTGTAATTTTCGCGTAATAGCTTGTTAAAGTCAAAATTTGTGTTTTCGTTACATTAAAATCAACTGACATACGAAACTGAAAAAATTCGTAGTGTATAAAGACGTCGCAGGCTACAATGTCATGTACAGTACATGAAAACAAAGAATTTTTTTTTGTATTTAAATAACATTGCAAAGACTTAAAATCAAAATGTAAAAATGCAAATTTTTTTTTAAATACAAAAATGTTTTATTTTGTGGTTAAACATAGCTGGATCTGTAGCTGAGAGGTGCCCAGAACTTCAGCCTTTACCAGATTAATCGAAAACTACTCATCACGCATGATTGATGTCTGCTTAGGAACAGCATCTAAAGAACATTTCATGTGTGTACAGCCGTTTCATGTTCACCACTTCTCATTAAAGCATATTTCCGGTGGCCGAAAATGGCAAAAATTGGAGTGAATGAGTGAGTTAAGAGAATTTGTCAGCGCTTGACATCGAGGTCTTTAGCACTGGTAGGGGGTGACATGAAGTGAGTATGGAGCAGCGCCGGAATGAAGGGCGGGGGAAACGGGAGCTCCCCGAAAAAACACGCCGACCAGCGGCATCGTCCGTCACGATTCCCACATGCGAAAATCCGGGGACCGACCCCACAGGGAATCGAACCCGTATCGCCTTGGCGGGAGGCAGGAGGTCTGACCCCTCGGCCACCGCGGCCCCGCAAAATTGGGAGTTTTTTGCGTTCTTTTTCAGGTATGTAAATCTTGAGGCGGAATATTTTACAATGCGTAGGCGTGTACAATACACCTTCTATATTTAACAATACATCATAAAATGCTAGTGTCAGCAGTGGATGTGTCTAAAGACGAGACGTCGGTGGGAAGACTGAAGACAGAACGCCAGTTCACTGGCTGTGCTTAGAGGCTAGGAAGAGACGTGATCCACATGCTGCCTCACCCTTACCACTTCCGTACTTCTAGGCCTCGAACCCGCAAAACACAGTCACCCAGACGGCATCGCCTACCTGCGCGTTAGAGGCTCGTAAATGACGGACACATAAGGTCGACCTTTAAATGCCGCATCGCCTCAACGAGCCAAGCTCTCAAATAGCGTGCAGGCTTCCCGCCGAACCGTTTTTCACTATGGGACATTAAGTGGTGACCATATAATTTTATTGGTGGAAAATCTGCAACTATGTTCAGTGCAGGTCGCAATCTGAGTTTCACATACATCCGGTGCGGCAGTCTGAAAAGGCCACTTTTAGCCATGTTGAAGGGCTTAGAAACAGAGTTTTTTAATCATGGTGTCGTAAAAATGAGGTTCCGACCTTGTCTGAAGTTAGTTTTCTTTTTTTGTACGTTGGCACAATGGGCACACGTGGAATATTTTCGTTTAATAAAACCTGTTTACGATGACACTGCAGCATATAATATGAAGCATGTAGTCCAGGAAGGGTATGAGTCCAGGGGCGTCATTTCAGGTTTTTCTAGGGGGGAGGGGCAAGATTTTGTTTCCCGGCGACAGTGACCTCGTTGCATCTTTTTTATTAACAAAGCATGTATAAATTAGATACTTTAATAATAAAACTTCAGTTTTATGTACTTAATTTAGCATTATTTAAATTTAAAAATACAAAAATGTATTTATACACATAAAATTCTAAATCCAGGGGGGGCATTCCCCCCCCCCCCCCCTGTAGCCCCAAATGACGCCCCTGGGTATGACAAAAGGGGTCGATTTATGGACAAATTGCAACAAAAGATTTTTTTATGTCAAAATTCGCAGCAAATTCGTAGAACAACATATATATATATAGTAAGTTTTGCCGGGGCAGGTAATGAGAGTGCGTCGTTGTAATAACGGCCGGTACCACGTAGCGCGCTACTCGACTTTCACTAGCGTGACAGCTGCCCAACAAGGCGATCAACTGCCAGGCCAGCCAACTGCTCGACCCTGACCTTCGCGCTTCCCTTTTCACCGTGCCAACATTATCTTGTTACCGCAGCTTCGTTTTGAGTACCGTACCGCCGCCGTTCCGGTACCATCTTGGTACACGAGGACGTGTGATTTCATTACAAAGCGAACCCTCTTGAACGTCTTGTCAAAAAAAAAATTATGTATTGTACCGTGGCCTCGCCATTACTTTTGAGCAAGGCATAGTTACTCATTTTTTATTGCGTATTGTGCCAGGATTTCTTATGCTCTCTATGCAACACAGGTTTCGTAATAAGAGAGAGAATAGGTATTTTCCACTGAATACGGAGAAACGAAATCCTTATTTTGCGATTCCCAGTGCTACCAAAATATTACAAATTGCTAAATAAAATTGCTCGTGTCAACATCATCTATACCGCTGTGTATGTAAAGTTGTGAACACTTTATATATATATATATATATATATATATATATATATATATATATATATATATATATATATATATATATATATATATATATATAACCGCAGTTGAGAAAGAAAGAGAGATAGAGAGAGACAGACATCTTTCATGCATCACACGCGCAACTTTAGCTGAATATAAATGTAATAAGTTAAAATTTAAAAGAATAAAAAATTCGTGTACATTATTTTAGTAGTGATAAACCAGACTATAGAGTTTGTTTGAGTTAGGTTTGTCACTGGTGCACAGTCCAACATGCACGCACGCCCTTGAGAACTCTGGACCGAGAGAACAAGTTGGTTGCGACAGGATGACCCAACAATGCGTCAGCACTGTAAAAGCGATTTCTCACGGATACTACTGGCATACGCCCAGCCGGCTCAAAGTTGGTAGTTTTGAATCGTATACGTTTATTTTAGTGAAGCTTACTTACGTCTGAAATTGAACTTAGCCTATCATCTACGTTGGCATATTTTTGCTTTTACAGTTGTAAGTTTTTTAATGAAAAAAAAAAATATATATATATATATATATATATATATAGAGAGAGAGAGAGAGAGAGAGAGAGATCCAATTCAATATTTACTGCACAGTTTCCCCAATAAGCAGGAGAAAATTGCAATCATAATTAGTAAACACTGGACACTGAACTGGCATTCAGGGTTCGATTCCCGATTCGTCTGCCGTGATTTAGGTTTTCCATAGTTTCCCTAAATAAGTCTGGGTTAATACTTCGATTCCTTCTCTGTTCCCTGTATGTCAATGCCCTTGTAGTTTATTAGTGATCCTGAATTAGATTCTCGATGCTACCATTATTTTTAGGGCTCAGTAAACAATACGTGTGGAGCCAAACAATTACTTCTCGTAGTACTAATCAAATAACACACTTGGGCATAAAACATTAATTTACGTTTCCACAGCAAAAATATTTACTTCACCATATAAAAACACATTCATTGGTTTTACGAAACCTTTCTCTCGGTGGAATGACCTGGTTGGTAAACGTCACTCCAGGAACTACAGCCGATATTTTATTTTCGTGGAACAATAAATTAGTTAACATGACGAGAGCGAAGATCAAACAATGTTTCAGTAAAAATCCAGAAATTTCGCGGATTGAACGACCTGTCATATGGGCCTCAGAGTCCTGCGCACACTCTGTCCTCAGTTACTTGTCCACTTGTTGCTACTCCAGTTTGAAAATATAGCACAATAGTCGGTAAGTGCTTTTGTGTGAGTGATAGATTTTGGTCAGCGCTCAACACCGAGGTCTTTAGCGCAGGCGAGGGGTGATATGAGGTGAGCATGGAGCAGTGCCGGAATGATGGGGCGAGGGAAACGGGAGATCCCCGAGAAAACCCGCCGACCAACGACATTGTCCGGCACGATTCCCACATGCGAAAATCCGGGAAACGACCCCTCCGGGAATCGAATCCGGATCGCCTTGGTGGAAGGAGAATGGTTTCTTAAGGACGAGTTTTCTCAAACCGTGGGCCAATCATAAAAAGTAACGCACATGTACAGGGGTTGAAAATGTAACGTCTCCTACAATTAATGCGCGAAATTCCCACGTCTTCAGTTATCAGCAGAGGAAACTCAAAACCTGGCCAGCAACGTGGATTCGTTCGTGTAAGAGACTGTATCTACATATTAATTGTTGCACCTCTAACTTCCACGGTACAACGTATGGACGGAAACACTGCAAGCCTTGGGCGTAGGGGCGACGATGCCCTAAGCACACTAGCTATTTTCTTCCCTAGCTCCTGTGCTTCGAACACGCGCACACAGCTCGCGAATTTTCGCCAACGCTAGAGCCAGCGTCTAACATCGACCCGGAAGGCAAAAGGGCACATTTCAACGTGAGAAAAGCGAAGGTATGTACATTTAAATTCTAATCAAATGAGCAAAAGTTATTGGAAATTACTCCAGACCGAGATACTACTATATCGCAACTGCATAAATTACTAGTTCAATAAAACTATTCACTTCATTAGTGGTGATAACTAAAGTCACGAGCTTGTCGCAGAAATATGTTTGCTCCATTTTGTGTTAATGCTTACGTGCACATAGACAGTTCTACTTCTTGATTATTGAAAGCGCTCCTTTGTTCAGACACGTATCTCTATTGATTGTACTAATTATAATAATGTTATTGTAACACCGTATGCCTGTGCTTTGCCGGTAGAACCTCAAGACAAGAGAGAGTCGCAACATCCAATCACTGACCGTGAAGCAGAGCTGTAGATATGTAGGCTACAAATATAGGTAACAAATCACTTGCAATTAAGGACACCATTCAATATCGACAGTACACTCTCTCTGTCCAAGATACGTTCTCAACTGCCTTTCTCAACAGAGAACACGTAAATGTAGAAGTTTTGAAATTTTGGGGCTACGTCTAGTTGAATAAATTCTGCTTGCTCTAAGCTTAGGACAGGGAATGACGCCCTAATCATGTTTCTAACCAATAAACATACATAAAGGCGTGCTGGACGTCTCTATGCTTCTAATTAAGGACGTTGGACCCGTAAAAATTCAAAATTTTATATTTGTGCCAAACACTGTTCAGCTTTTACACATCAGAAAACATGTCATTTCCCGGAATAAAAAAAATTAGGGCCCATAGTTTTAGCATAATCGCCTATCAAAGTCACAAAATGGCAGTTGCGGTGTAGCCAAAATAATAAAAAATAATTAACTTGCAGAAACAAGATAATTCATATCGATACTTAATGATGTGAACTACTTCAAGACAATTTTGTAAACACAAAGCGACATAGTTTTGTATTTTTTAAAAATTTATGAAAATGAGTAAATTTTTGCATAACTTTAACCTTCGGCTACTACTGAAATATTCAAAACAAACTTTTGTCAAACATGTCATGAAATGCATTGATACACTGACTTTCAGTTCCCGTAATATTGAATTCATTAGTTAATTACTTTTTTTTTTTATTTTGGCTACACCGTAATGGCCATTTCGTGACTTTGATGAGTGATTTTGCAAAAAAATATGGGACCTAATTTTTTTTATTTGGGGAAATGACGTGTTAACTGATGTGCAAAAGTTGAACGATGTTTGGCAAAAATATATATATAAAAAAAAATTTTTTACGGGTCCAACGCCCTTAACGCCGCTGTCTAGCTGCAGGTATGTTACCCGATCCACGACCAGAGCGTCTGATTCGCAAGGGACATTCAGACGCCTGCATCGAATACACCTTACTTAGCCTTTACGCGCGCACTGACACAAACTTTTAGTTGAGTCAAACGAAATTTGCGACCACATAATTTGTTTGCGGCGAAACAAACACTGCTGCTAAAACAAAATCACATTGTTGTTTTACTTCACTGCCCGAAAGTAATATTTATTTCGTTGTGCATAGTTTTTATGCATAGTCCTATAAAAAAACGTGGTATTTCGAAGAATAAAACAAGGCACCTCCCGGGTGAGAGTAACTCATTTGCATACGACCAAGACAACGATGGTAAACGAACAGAGACGTACCCAGGATTTTTTGAGGGGGAGGGTTCTCGGACCTTGGAATGTAATGAAGTAACATCGATACCAACCCCCTCCCCTTCAATAAAACGAAGGCTCAGTTGGCCCAGGCCCGGGAAAAATTTGAATTTCGAGGTGAAAGCAAAGTGGTGCTATTTAAGCAGTTTCCAGTTTCCGTAGAAAGGTAAAAAAAGGGGGGGTCTAGACACCATGGACCCTCTCTGCCAAAGCTTTGTTGGACGATATGTCAATTACAGCATTAGGTCTATATTTTTCAATCCTAACAGTTAAATTTACGCAACAAGTGTAGTAAAGCGGTAATAGTACTTTACAGAAAAATAACAATTATTCAAAAAAATTTCACACATTTTCGGTGACATTACAACCCCCAAATCCCCCCCCCCACAAACCCCCCATGGGTGCGTTACTGCTGTAAACAAGACATCCTAATAGAAAATAGTTTCGTAAAACGCATTACATCTACCCAGATGTGCATTAACAAATTTACATCTTTATATTTCGTGTTTTGTTAAATTGTTTTACTGGCGTCGTTTGAACCTAAAGGAAGCGTAATTCAGTATTCTTTCCAGTAAAGCTCAAATGCCAAGTGTCACAGGAATTGCAACGTAACTCTGGAAGTGCTATTACAAGCTACGTTGTGGACAAACGCATAAGGTTCGATTGGCGCAGTAAAATGTAAATTTGTTTACTTCCGAATTGGTCAGGTCGTTGGTCAGGTCATTGGAATAGGTCATTGGAATCAGGTTTGTTGATTCTAGTATTTTACTCAGGTAACACAATATTTTGTTACCCCAATTGAATAGTTATTTCGCCATATTGAAACAAATTACTGGCATTAATTTATTTCAGTGCAAGGCACTGATTTGGCGAGTAGTCTGCCCGTTATTAGTTCGCTTTTATCAGACTTTTCGAAGCGACCCTATCATGTTATCTCGCAATATTAAAGATAGTGAAATACCGCGTATTTGTCTGATACATAGTGACAATATTTCTTCGTTACGAAGTGTTGATTCGCATTTCTGCTCCACCAAGGTGCAGAGGGTCAGAAATCAACGTTTATTAACGTAAGATTTTCTGTTATATGTTTTATGTTGTTTGAACTAAACGACGTCTGATAAGTCCAATTACAATACTGAAGAACGTGTCGTTGCAAGCTTGTATGAACAAGCATAAACCTCAACACGCAATTTATTATGGGCTTCATAAATGATATCATTTCACAAAATCGTAACAATACCACTGAACTGAAAGGTAATGTGACATAAACTTTCACTCAAGTTACACCAGCCATGCTCCGAAAAAAAATGTCGCACAGAACCTGGCGGCAAATTATCATTTGCCATGAGAATGACAGTACACAGACTGATCCATAGAACAAGTTATTGTTCATATTTCAAGAAAACACTTCTAAAGAACTGTTGTTCTTTTTGCTTAAGTTTAGAGGTTTATGTTTCTATTGTAGGAGGTAACGACCTATATATGCGTGTTCACAATGTACCAAACTATCAAAAGAAAAAAAAATCAGATAAGAACTAAGACTTGGTTTTTTACATCATGCGCATTGGAAATACTATTTCCGAGTCCACCAGCATTGCTAAAAACGGTCTTTTCGCCTAACTATATTTGCAAATCTACTACTTAGGTAAATGCGAAAAGTAGTCGAGGGATCTATAATGTACATTTATTCAGGAGTTCTTTCAATAAAATGAAACGGTCATTGCTTAACGTCCCATGGTTAGAGACACTGGAAAATCGCGAAAATGTTTAAAATAGTCTCCAATAAACTGTAGTATATTAACCGTGACACGTGTGAACAGTTTTGGGACAAATCACACACGCTGTGTGTACAAGCTGTACCGTTCTAACTGGGTTTGTTGAAGAGAGAAACAGTGCTTCAAATAAACCACAGCCAATGTCGATACGAAACATTCAGTGTTATGTACATCACGTTGGAGCCTAGCAAATACTCAACTATTCCCGCGATTTTCCAGTGTCTCTACCCATGGTTACAGCGGTACAGCGGAAACATTGCATACTATTTTAGTGTCTTGCCCGTAAAAGCGAGGCGAGCGCATCACTGTAACCTTTATAGCTCTCTCGCTTCTAAACATACAACACGCAATACTTCTCGCAGGTACAGAGACCACATGACTGGATTTTCAGTTAGTTTCTCCTTTATTTTTAGCGAGCATTCTCCAGGAGGTATCAAACAAATCAATGGCCAATTGTGAAAATTACATTAGCTCACAAATAATTATTGAATTCTAGCTTGTGCAAAAAAAAACTATTTTTTTCAGGTCACTACACATTGTTAATCCTCACTCGTAAATCAACACTCCTGATACGTGTTCCTCTGTGCACGTCCTTCTGGAGGCCCGGGAAGAAGGCGGGCCAAGATCACCCAGTGATTAAACAAGCGTGCTCATGTTTACACGAGTTCGCTATTGTTAGCCGCTGTGTTTAGCCTGGCAGGGATACACATTCAGTTGTGCACAGCCAGCGTCTCACAGACAAGCCCCGAGCTCAGACTTCTGACGTCATCACTAGTCAGCTGACGCGCGCACAGACCTCCCTCCCTCCATGCTCTTGAAATGTGTTGCACCAAGTTGCAAATATTACTTTGTTCGACAACACTTATGTCTATTTATTGTACGGTTGCGGTAGTCTCACGCTTAACTACCAACTTCCCGCGTAACTTTGATCCAGTATAACGAACGTGTAGGGACAATGGTCAGACTATTCGCCTCTCAACAATTCGATGCGGGTTCGATCCCCGGTAGGGTCGGTCCCCGGATTTTCGCATGTGGGAATCGGGCCAGATGATGCCTTTGGTCGGCCGGTTTTCTCGGGGATATCCCGTTTGCCCCGCCCTTTCATTCCAGCGCTGCTCTATACTCACTTCAAGTCACTCCTCCCCAGCACTAAAGACCTCGATGTTAAGCGCTGACCAGAATCTCTCACTCACTCACTATTGCTGACTACGTAAAGAATTACCACCATCTCTAAATATAACATGTTGAAAAAGCTATTTGAAGAGCTCCACAATTATTTTTCTAATTGACGTTATGTTTTGAAACAACTTTTCCGTCATCGTTTGAAGTGTATTTTCTTTTCGTACATTAACAGAATGGGCAAGCACATATGGACTAGTTCTGTAAAAAAAAATAACATATTTTCCAATACACTACAACGCATTCCAAGCGCGTTGTAGGCGACGCCCTTTAAGTCCCACAGCATGGAAAAGAATGATAGCAGAGCCCTGCACGTCCGTTGAGTAGCTTGCGAGTTGAAGTGATATCGTCTTTACATTTAAAGTTTTCCTGACACTGATATTTTATCTTCTAAGAACATGCCCAACAGCCCATTTAAACCATCCTGACTTCCTGGAAAATACGGTGTCGAAAGGCATGCTCTTAAAGGTCAACACATCGGAACTGCCAAGCATGTTGCTTAGAAGAGAAATGTCAAAATCAGGTACACTTATACTGTACGGACTATACTTCATCATTGCGGCCCAGAAGATTGCAGGAATAAATTTCGGAACAAGAGAAATTTCATTTCGCAATTGGATCACGGTTTGCCGGGCACACACTGAATTTTTACGGAGAAATAACAAACCTGCAGTGAATAAAATAACGAATTCAGTGTTACACCTCTAAGATATCAGTCGACTTCCCACTGGGTCAGCAGCCAATCAACAAACGGCTGAGATTCGAGAGTACACAAGATACTGGATTCTAGCTTGCAATACATTGAACCCGCGAAATTTTCCTGTCACTGTGCATTTATAGGGACCTGCAAAAATTTGCGTTATTATTTGGCGACAAGATTAGACTTCACCGTCCTAACTTATATATATGCCCGAGTACAATCTAAGATTCCATTGGCTACGACCCTCTGTGTGATATAAGTTACGTGTGTGGCAGCTTAACAAGAGCTTGGTCACACTATTGTGGGATTTCAAACTATTAGACTGGTGCACTCTTCCCGACAGACCCCGACGTTTTTGGCCAATGGGGAACGTCGAACGCGTGGACAGCCATTCGGAATTTAGTATGCTGGCAAAAACCGCAAATGTTGCGTGTATAAATGCAGATTAACAAATGATGAAGTCCTGAAAAGAGCAGAATAAACCCTCAGCCTGGGAGAAATAATCAAGAAAAGAAGAAACCGTTGGATAGGCAACTTGCACCACATTCATAATGGTGCACCACACTGATTGAAAGGAAACTTGAAGGAAAAACAAATAGAAGACGAAGTAAGTTCCTGGATGTAATTAAAGGGTGACGCCCCATATGAAATGATCAAACAGCTGGCTTTAAAGAAAAGTCACTCATGGTACCCACCGACCGGTAGGTTGAGGAGAAGAAAAAGAAAACCGCATTACATACGCCGGTCAGCGGCACCATTAGCGGTTCATAGATGTACTCACATTGCCATACATAAGCGTAGCCTAGCTAGGGAGCAACACGGAGCTCAGCGAGTTACCAAGTAGTAATTGTTGGAGTCGCGCATTCCTCCAAACATCGAGTCTCGCACTGCAAACCGAGCCGGCCCACCGTAGAACACAAGCCCTTATAGCTAGTTACCAGAGACAAGAAAAATTCGCTGATTCACTCACCTGTAGGCTAGCCTCCAAGAATATATGTGAAATCTAGCTTCCCGCTTTCACAGTGAAATGGACATGCATAGAGATGATGGTACATCACGAAAATGTTTTGTGACAACATACTCTTGAAAACACTGGACATTCTTACAGCGTGTATGATTGGGTGTTATACGTAGCTCTCTGCAGACCAACAGCTGCATCAAATATTAAAATAGCGGGATTCCTATTGGCTCAGTCCAATAGCGTAACAGCTCCACGTAGAAGCGAAAGCCAATAATATTTTCGTAAGCGGAACGTTGGTTGAAATCCAGCAAATAGTCAAGTTTTCCCGCGATAAACCATCATCTCTAGGCATGCATTTAGTTTCATTTCTGTTATTGGCTCAGCAACTTTAAGATGGTGACAAACAAGTCAAGGGGTCAATTGCGAACGAACTGTAGCTTGTGCCTTACAGGAAACGCGAAATTTCAGGTCCCTTCTAGCATTGAGTACTAGTTAACTGACCGACTGGAGGGTGACCTTACCGCCCGCACGTCGATCCCCCCCCCCCCCCCCCCCCCCCCCCCCCCGCCTTCCACGCCCACGCCATGCTAAGCGAAGTAAGCGCCAAGCCAAGACGGAAAACAATCTGCCGCCCCCTCTGTTCAGCAAGGACCTTGGACACTCCACTACGCCAGGGCGCCCCCGCGATCTCAGCGAGCAAGTCCGAGCAAGCGCACTAGTTGTATAATAGCTAGAGACACTGGAAAATCGCGGGAATAGTTGAGTATTTGCTAGGCTCCAACATGCTGTACATAACACTGAATGTTTCGTATTGACATTGGCTGTGGTTTATTTGAAGCACTGTTTCTCTCTTCAACAAACCCAGTTAGAACGGTACAGCTTGAACACACAGCGTGTGTGATTTGCCAGAAAACTTTTCACACGTGTCAAGGTTAATATACTACAGTTTATTGGAGACTACCTTAAACATTTTCGCGATTTTCCAGTGTCTCTAATAATGGCCCTTTCACAATAAACTGACCACTTGGACACCGCTACTTATAACTAGTTTTGTGCTATCTAAATATAAACACTGTGTTTTTAAAGTAAATCAACACACGCTTATGTTTACCGTTAATTCAGACGGAAATACACAAATACGGTGAAAATATATGCAGAGCATGCGTCTCTATTTTTGTTGTATTGTTCCGATTGGAATTGTTTACGTGACAGCAGTCTAAAATATCCGTTTTAGCCATTCTGAGGTGCACTAAAACGGTGTTTCTAAATATTATATCTAGGGAAAAAATGTTTAGTCATAGTTTTAATTGTTTTCTTTTCGTAGATAAAGATATCGAACCTACTAGTAGTATTTCTTAAAAAATAAAAAAACTTTTTCCTAACACGCTGTAACACATGATGTGCCAGCTATTAAGGAACTCAAGGGAGAGCGTTATACAATTGTATTGTATTTTCAGTTTTTGAGTAATAACATTTATTGAAATTGTATTTTCAAATTTTCTCTTAAAAAAAAGCGTAGGATATATTCTTGGTAAACTGCTTAACATAAATAATAATAGAATCATTCACTGATTTGCTATACATAGAGACATGCAAAATTCGCGTTATTCTCTGACAGCTGACTAGACTCCAAGTGACTACAGGCTCGTTTGACGTCTCCCGCTGGCCGATATTGTCGTGACTTGCCGCAGAGAATGCTTACACGGTAGAGTGGCCAATCTCTGTAAAGACGTAACACACGTAAACGACAACACACAAAAGTTCGTGGCCAATTGAATTGCAGATTATGCTCTATTATGTACAGGAAAGTGAAGTTTAGTCTGCTACCAAATGATAACGCGAATTTTGCATGTCTTTAGCTATACAGAATAATTGCAACAGATTTACAGGTTAACTTTCAAGAATTTACTTGCAATGATTATATATGACAAATTAATGCAATATCCCATAATTATTCATGGCAAACAGTTTACAAAGAATATATTCTATGCTTAGGGCCATGAAGTTTTCGCGAAAAGAGTTTTGCCCCACTTTGTTTCCGTGTCTTACGTTCACATCTGCAGCTGGACTTCATGGTTATAGACTGTGTGTCTTTTTGAAGTGACGTCTCTCATTTGCTTGTGCCAGTCACAGTACGGTTACTGCAACACTACACGTCCGTGATAAGCGACTAGAACCCCAAGACACGCGGGAGTTAAAACAACCAATCACCGACTATGAAGCAGAACTGCAGATGTGAACGTAAGGCGCTGAAACAAACTGAGGTAAATTTCTTTTCGCGAAAAGTTCATGGCCCTACTCACAGAGCACTTACTCCTACGGAGAGAGAGGAAACTCAAGCTTGTAACTGAAGTCGCTTATTCTGACCCCGCTGCTCTGAGAGGAACAGCAGCGCACCAAACTCTCAGTGGCGAGAATGTAAAATTCCAACCAGCGCATGCGCAGATCAGCTATTTCTCCCCCTCCCCACCCCACCCTCCCTCATGACCTGTTTGTTTATATTTATGTTTGGTTTTGGTGCACAGACACATTTTTCTAGATGTATTTTGCCTGTAAGTATTACACACGGCTAGAGACCTGAAAAATTTGCGGGTTCAATGACCTGTAGACTAGCCTCCAAGAATATGTGTTAAATTGTGCAGACAGCAGCTGTTTATTAGCTGCTCGCTGACAGCGAAATGGGCCTGTATTCAGTGATAGTTTTATTATTGGCTCAGCTACTTCCTAGAAGTGTCGAGTAAGTCAACAGCCAATTGTGGACGTGATACAGACCTGTAGTTGCTGGAACTCTAGCTTGCGCATAAAAGAAAACGCGAATTTTTCAGGTCTCTACACACGGCACATTTTGTCCCCCACAAATATGGTAGAGACATTATGTACGCATTTAACGCGACTGCATTAACATTCGTCCATAGATACATCGCAAAACGTTTGTGAAGTTTGCTATATAACCACAAAGCAATATCAGTCAAAAACATGACATGGCGGACAAGCTCCTAACAACGTCATGTAAATAAGGGTTGGCTACTAGCGCACCCATTCTCGTTGTGCAGATAACAACGACAACAAAATAAGCCCTGGCCACGGTCGTAGAAGAACAGGTCTGGACACTCGCCTGGATATTTGACCCCCTTGTTGTTTGGCTGTAGTTCACCAAGTTACCGAGAATATTGTGTTTTATTGGCGCTGATGTTACGGCGGTCGGACTAAACTCCGCCCACTTCCTTTCCGCTAAGATAAACAATTTATCAAAACGTATTTTTTTTATCAATTTATGAAA